>MU736426.1:600-19617 GCA_026770625.1 Nicotiana glauca
AGTTCAAATGGGCCACCAAACCCCAACCTTTACATAGCAAAAATCTAAGCCCTAACTTCCTCAATTTATACCCAAATTCAGAGAATTAATGGAAGATTCTTTGATAAAATGATGTATTAAGACCCCGAGACTTACCTCCAATCACTTCCCGATGAAATCCTCTTCAAATTCTATCAATTAGCTCTCAAGGTGTGCAAATATGGAGGAAAATATGAAGGGGTTCGCGACTGAAATGATATTAAAAACCCTTCTGACGCCCAGTTATTATCTTACGTGATCGCATCCCAAGTCACGCAATCGCGCAGCACAAAAATCTAGTCCCTCAATTTTACCTTACGCGATAGCAGGAATCACTATGCGATCGCAGTGAACCAACTCCCACTCTACGCGATCGCACTACCCTTCACGCGATCGTACTGAACGACCAGCCAGACCTACGCGATCGCAGACGAGCCCACGCGATCGCAGAGAGGAATCGCTGCTCTGCAATTTCTGCTGCAACTTTCAACTCAAAAATCCCCGTTGGGCATCCGAAATCACCCTGAAGCCCTCGGGACCTCAACCAAAAGCACGTACATGACCTAATACCTTATTCAAACTTGCTCGAATCATAAAAACGCTATCGTTAACATCAAAATCCTCATTTATAAACAAATCAAAGTCTAAATTTTCTTAAAACTTCCGAATTGCACATTCGATCAAAAACCCGACCAAACGACGTCCTAATGACCTGAAAATTGGCAGACATATCAAAAATCACCTAACGAAGCTACTGCAACTCCCGAAATTCCACTCCGACTCCTGGATCAAAATCTCACCTATCAACTGGATTTCCGCCAAAATTCCAACTTCGCCAATTCAAGCCTACTTCTACACCGGACCTCCAAATTCAATTCCGATCGCTCCCCTAAGTCACAAATCACCTCCCGAAGCTAACCAAGCCACCAAAATTCCCATCCGAGCTCTCTAACCACATAGTCAACTTCAGGTTGATTTTTCTGAAACAAACTCCCTTCTAAGAGGCTATATGCCTTATTTTCAACCAGAATCAGTCCAAATTCACCCGATAGACTCTAATACTGATATAGAACATGAAACAACACAATAAGGGGGAAACGGGGCGGTAACCCTCGTAATTACGGGCCGGGTCGTCACACCTTAATGTATACGAGGGATCTCTTGGTATCCCGAGGATCTTTTGGTATCCTCAATATACGTGCCAGGGATATCTTGGTATCTCGCACCTTAGTTCAGATCATAAATACGTACAGGGAATCTCTCGGGATACCGTCCCGTAGTCCCAAAGTAAAACATACAGCAGCAACATAAGAATAATCAATTAAGCTCAATCTCGTACTAAACAAACAAGAAATTCTACCCTAACATGATTCACATAATTGAACTAAGTCATTTTAAGCAAATAAGCAGTTTAGTAAATTAAACATGTTTTTCCTAAGCTAACAGCAGGTTTAAATTGCAAGTAAAATGGAACAGGAACAAGGAACACAATTGAATTACTTAAAGAAAATCGGATTTTCACAATTAGCTCTAGTACGCACTCGTCACCTCATGTACCATGCATTTAAATTATCAAATATACAAAATCCTAAGGGGAAAATACCCCACACAAGATTAGGAAAGCCACTTACCTCGAACCAGCTCAATTTAATCCGAAACCACGCTCTTGCCACGAGTACTCGATTCCAAATGGCCCGAATCTATTCAATTTAATTTCATAATGTAAATAACACTTCAATTAACTAATTCTACAGATAAATTCTAAGTCAATACGCGAAATTAGGTAAAAATAACCAAAATTCCACTCGGGCCCACGTCTCGGAATTCGGTAAAATTATATTTTCAGAATCTTCACACTCTCATGAGTTCATGCATACCAAAATTATCCAAATCTAAGGTCAAATTCCCAATCAAAAGTCGAATTCTAGGTCTAAGAACTTTCTTCCACTTTTTCCCAATTTTCATCTCCAATCCAAATTTAAATGATGAAACTAACTATAGACTGATAGAAAAAAGGGTTAAAGAATCGTTACCCAATGATCTCCTCTTCAATTTCCTCCCAAAATCGCCCTCTCCCGAGCTCCAAATCGAATTTCCAACTTTTGAAACTAAACCCTCGAAATTTCATATTTCTGCCCAACTATTTCCGCAACTGCGGTCCCGCTTCTGCGGGCCAAAGGTCGCACCTATGACTTTTTACTTAAAGGCCAGATTCCGCATCTGCGACTCCCTATTTGTAGATGCGGTACCGCTCCTGCGAAAATTCCACCACTTCTGCGGTTCTTGCTGAAACTCTCCACTTCTGCTTCTGCGACCATAGAGACGCTTTTGCGGTGCTGCACTTGTGGGACCCAAACCGCAGGTGCGGTTATGACAGAAACCAGCAGCTGAAGCTTCAACTCTAACTCCAAAATTCATCCGTCAACCATCCGAATTTATCCCGAGGCCCCCGGGACCTCAATCAAACCTACCAACATATCCCATAACTTTATTCAAACTTGTTCCAACCTTCAGAATGCTCAAAACAACATCAAAACACCTATTTTTCATCGGATTCAAGCCTAAGAATTCCAAAACTCTAAAAATACGCTTTCGATCAAAAAGTCTATCAAACCTCGTCCGAATAACCTGAAATTTTGCACACTCGTCACATTCAACACTACGGAGCTACTCCAACTTTCGGAATTCCATTTCGACCCTCGGATCAAAATCTCACTATCGAACCGGAAACTTTAAAATTCGACCTTTTGGCATTTCAAACCTAAATTAGCTACGGGCCTCCAAAACACCATCCGAACATGCCCCTAAGCCCGAAATCACCCAACGGAGCTAACGAAACCATCGAATTTCCTTTCGGAGGGCATCTTTACACTGTCCAACTACGGTCAACTTTCCAACACTTAAGCTCTCATTTAGGAACTAAGTGTCCCAAAACTCTCCGAAACTCAAAACCGAACATCCCGACAAATCAAAATAACAGAAATAAACTCGGGGAAAGCAGTTAATAGGGGATCGAGGCATAAATTCTTAAGACGGTAAGCCGGTTCGTCACACTTGAATAGGTGAGTTTTACTTCGGGCGAACTGTAAACCAATAAACTAAATAAATTAATTAGACGATTTATGTGAAAAACTCAACGGGGTTGTTAGCTAACCCATAGCTCTAGAATATTCACTCACATTGAATTCGCCTCTATAATTCGTCAACATATTTTCTTTAATCTCTTAATTTGTACTCTAGATTAATTTTATTTAAATATTCATACGTTAGGATTCACTTGAATTGATTAATTATTTGGTTTAATTTAGTTGATAGTTAATCATAAGTCCTTGTGGGTACGATATCTGGACTTACAATCCTATATTACTTGTCGACCATGTATACTTGCGTGTGTGTTTGGCCGCAACAAATATCATTTTACAGGAATGAATAACATAGGCATCCTTAACTGCTAAGAGTAAAACTACTTATAGAATAACATTACGTTTACGTATCAGTACTTGAATCATGCCAAAAGAAGGAAGGATTACCCTTAACATACTTATATGATCTCTTCCTTATTACTCAATACAACTTCTTGCATCTACAACAAGTGAAATGACATTGCCGTTAACAAATAATGTTGTACCATCGTATTTGGCTAGTCGTATGAATTAAGGAAAATCGGGCAGCAACTCCCTTTTTTTTTAATACATCCCAAAGACCACTAAGGTCATCAATAGCCCAACAACAACAACTATGATCAAGAATAGCAACAGCAACGATATAATCCAATATGAGTTTCTCCGATTATCTTAACAATCATATTAAGCGGCAAGCTTGTTCTTATTCATAACAAGATATAAATTGAATCCAATTCTTATTCCATAAATTAGTTTACAACCTTCAGAACATCATACTTATATTTACCATGTTATTTCTAGTATAAACATCCACAAAATACCTTCCAAAACAGCCCCATACGTCTAGCACCTTAATTTTTATCGTCAATTACTTGTTTTTCATATTTTCTTCTTCAATCAACTTAATTAGCACCTAGAAAAGCTTAACAACATCAGCCATATCATTATCAAATTATTTCTCACAATTTTAAGCCACCACAAACCATATATTTAGCTAAAAAATAGTCCAACCAAAAAGAGAACCATATCCCATGTTCTTTCAAGTGCTATCTTATGGTTTTTCACTCAAACAACACAACCAACACAAGATTAACCTTAGGAACAATCAAGAAAATGTTATACATACCTTGTACAACAGCTACAACTCGAAACCCTATCTCAACTTAGCTCACAATAGCCCTTAATCACACCACAACATCATAGAAGCATTCTCTTGTAGTCTTTAACATCTTTGATGATGATTTGAGTTGTTGTTTCCTTGACTTTGGTTCTTGTGATCTTGAGATATCTTAGGGAAGATTTTGGATATCTGAGATTGGTTTTTTGTGAGTAACATCGGTATTGTTGACGAGATATAAAGGCATAAGACCACCGCCTCAATTCTCCAAGCAGGTGGGTAAGCTGCCTGTTTCGCAGCATGAGCAGTGCCACTTCGGACACTTGTATCTCTCTACTCCGATATCGTATTGACAAACGGTTTTCAACATTGGAAACTAGACACATTGGGATTTATTTCATATAAAGATCTCCATGTAACTCTCAATAGATTGGGAGAGTACTGCGTCGCAACTTGGCCTATAAACTTGCCTGTTTCTCCGACGTGCGACAACGTGACTTGGCGACCCTACTTTAAAAATCCATATTTTTCTGCCCCGATGTCGTATGAATAAATGGGTTGGACCGTTGGAAACTAGGTTCCAAGAACTTCATTTTTTCATATAATATGTTCCAAAAATACCTCATTAACATATGAAATGTATTGCTCAAAAAGCTTTATTACATGGCAAATTCTTAATCGGTTTTTCCGCAACTTAAATCCAAATTTTCCAAACTTTATATATCATAACCAAACATCATATATTGCCATATCACGACTTTAAACTAATTTAAATCATGATTAAAAAGTCTCATTCATTCTAACTTACCTAATACTTCGATAAACCTTCCTTAGATTTGTAGAAGGATTTCATCTTTTTTGAGCTTACATCAATTTACTTATGGCGTACTTTCACGTACGAAAATATGGGGTGTAACACTGAGAAATGCTACATGAGGTTTTCAAGTATGTAAATAAGCAAGCAAACGATCCTAGAGTTTGCATACTTAATATGTTGTCGGCGTACTTGTCATGCCCCTTTTTTCACCTTAACAACCCTCTTTAAAATAGATAAAAGTGATTTAAAGCTTAAAAAGGTTTTCGAATTGAAAAGTGACAAAGATTGTGTTAAAAAAAAAATTCAGAGTCGCCACTTGATATTTGATTTCGGTGTATCAAGTCACCATTTTATAAAAATAATTTTTCATTTTAAAACACTTTGGACTCTAAAATTAGTTTGCACAAGAAATCCTAGATAAAGGGGTTCATTTGACTCGGGAAGAAGGTGTTAGGCATTTCCCGAGTCTTCTAACTACTACAATTATGTACATGTTCAAGTTGGTTATAAAGAATACTCAAATTGAGGCAAAAACACACAAAGAAAACAAACACGCAAGAGGCTTGAGGTTATCCCCACCAAAAAAAGAAAATAAATGAAATAAGAGAAAAATACTAAAATTCTATACTATGCTCACTCCACAGTATTCGTCACGGCCTCCGACTATATTCACTACGGGGCATGCCCCGAACAAAAATATGTACAAGTTCTATGGGGCATTCCCTGAATATAAACTAAAGGGAACAACCACTCACCTAGAATAAAATCAAAAAAAACAAGATCTAAAATTTGCCTACCCGAGTTTTGACGGCCTAAATATGCTCTGGCAATTAAATTAGTAAAAACAAATAAAGGAATAACAAAATTTATCCAAGAGCTCAAATCATTTTAATTTCAGTTTTTGCCATGGTAAATTTGTCTTAAGAAACTCACATCTTTTTAAAAAAACAAAATCTTAAACCCCGCTTAACGTGAGGGCAGCTAATCCATAGCCAATACATTATGAACAACAAAATCTCAAATAAAAGTCATTAATTAATATAGCAAGATCTCAAACAATATTAAGTAAAACAAATAAGGGATCTACAAGTCAAAGAGATAAGAAGGAACCTCAGGAGCAAAATCTCTTTGAATCTAAAAATGTTTTACTACCGGAAACCTTGTGTATGGGTCAAAATACGATCCCGTGATAATTAATGAAATTAATTATATCTTAAGCTAATTCTTAGTTAATAAGTGGTATGACCACTTATTAATCACGACACCCGATAGTCATCCGGCTCGATCAGCAAGGCCTCGGCCCATCCGCCATCACAAGGACGGAACCCTAACATGGTCACGGCCATTCATCGCCAGCTCATGCAGCTTATAGCTATAAATACTAAGAGAAGTAACCTTAAATAGGGGGTTGCTTCTTATTCATCACTACTCTCAAGAAAAGAGAGAAGATCATTGTAAGACTCTGAACCCCTCCATGGAGGGGCAGACCAAATCAATTCTATCAATTAAAGCTTTTTACACATCTCTCCTTAATGAATAATACTTGCTTCACATTTCTTTCATTTGGTCCCTTGACTTATTACGATCTGCTATGATTGGCCCTTGATTTATTTTGATAGTTTTATGCTTGAAAAGTATATGATAACATTGAGCTAAATAATTTGGCACCGTCTGTGGGGATTTCATAGCAGAATCGTGAAGTTTTTCCCCGGACCAAAAGGAAAGAAACGCCAAAGAACAACCTAGCTCAAACAAGCTAAAGCGGTATATCGGACAAAGGGAACTCGAAGATCTCGAATCGAGACCCAACTCCTCTGTCACTCATCTCTCGGATAGTGCAAGCAAGAAGAAGAAGCAGCCCCCCCCTCCCCCGAGGGAGGATCTCTGTAAGACATCTCCCGTAACCCGGATACGGGATCCAGCCAGAAATCGGCATGAAGGTATCTTGAACCGAGAGTCACCTCAAGCCAGCCTATATACCCCGGTTGGGAAGTTAGCGCGTGAGCTGCTTAAGATCTCGATTCAAAACCGAGCCTCAGCTCTCAAACACCGACATAATGAGGTTCGGGCTACGTGCCTCCAATAAAAGTTCAACTACAGTTGAACCGGGATTCAGGCTATGCGCCCTCGCCATCGAATTTATCAAAGTTCAACCACAGTTGAACTGGGACTCAGGCTATGCGCCTTCACCATCAAAAATAAAATTTCAACTACGAGTTGAACTGGGACTCAGGCTATGCGCCTTCGCCATCAAAAATAAAAAGTTCAACTACGGTTGAACCAAGACAGGCTATGTGCCTTCGCCAATAAAAAGTTCAACTACGGTTGAATCGGGACTCAGGCTACGCGCCCTCGCCATCGAATTTATCAAAGTTCAACTACGGTTGAACTGGGACTCAGTCTATGCGCCTTCGCCATCAAAAATAAAAGTTCAACTACGAGTTGAACTGGGACTCAGGCTATGCACCTTCGCCAACAAAAATAAAAAGTTCAAACTACGAGTTGAACTGGGACTCAGGCTATGCGCCTTCGCCATCAAAAATAAAAGTTCAACTACGAGTTGAATTGGGACTCAGGCTATGCGCCTTCGCCATCAAAAATAAAAGTTCAACTATAAGTTGAACTAGGACTCAGGCTATGTGCCTTCGCCAACAAAAATAAAAAGTTCAAACTACGAGTTGAACTGGGACTCAGGCTATATGCCTTCGCCAACAAAAATAAAAAGTTCAAACTACGAGTTGATCTGGGACTCAAGCTATGTGACTTCGCCATCAAAAATTAAAGGTTCAACTACGGTTGAACCAAGACAGGCTACGCGCCTTCGCCATCGAAAATTAAAAGTTCAAACTACAAGTTGAACTGGGACTCAGGCTATGCGCCTTCGCCATAAAAAATTAGAAGTTCAACTACGATTTAACCAAGACAGGCTATGCACCTTCGCCATCAAATTTATCAAAGTTCAACTACAAGAACTGGGACTTAGGCTATGCGCCTTCGACATCAAAAACAAAAAATTCCAACTACAAGTTGAACTGGAACTCAGGCTACACGCCTTCGCCATCAAAAATAAAAAGTTCTACAAGTTGAACCAAGACTCAGGCCATGCACCTTCCCCAACAAATCCAACGAGTTCGACCTCGTTCGAGCCATGAGGCTAGACGCCTCCGCCCTTGAACTTAACAACTCAGGCCAAATGCCTTTCTCGTCGAACTCGGCAAAACCCGGCCCACGGCAAATAGGGGCGCAGGTCCAGCACCCTCGCCATTCAAGTAAGTACTCCTAACTCGAACTACGATTACAGCCACATAAAGTTGGGCCCTGGTCAAACTGCAAGGCCGCATTTTTTACCATCACGGCCAGTAGTTCGATCGTTCCCGGACTAGGACTAAGGCTAAGTGCTGATATCGCCAAATAACGGCTACAACTCGCCCATGCCGAGTCAAAGAAGCAAGACCATTAACAACCAAAAGTCAACACGCCTACCAGAGTCTTACTCTTAAGGCAAATCACCCTTTGAACACATGCAATAGAAAAATCTAAAGAAAAAGAAAGGAAGACACAAAATAAGTACAAGACCAGCAATGGAAATAGTAAGCTTATATACATATATTTACAAAGTCATGTGCGGGCAACGCCCGCTTACACTCGTCCAGGGCCGATCAGTACGAAGAAAAGAAAAAAGAAAAACCTAAAAGATATCCAAATGCCAAATGGAGAACAAAATAAAAAATACATCAAAGCTTTTCACTCGGCGTCACCCACGCCACCATCAACACCATCATCAGCCCCCGGCGTCGCTGGGTCGAAGCCACAGTCCATACGGGCTTCACGAGCCCTCTGACGGGCTGCCTCAAAAACAGCTTTTAGAACGATACCGGCCTCCCATAAGTTCTTATATACATCACGTTGGGCCTCAGAAAACGTCCAGAGCTCACGAGCCTGGTTGGAACAGCCGGCCTGGTCCCTTACGCGCTGATTCTCCCCCTCCAAGGCCGTGATCCGATTCTCCATGGCCTGGGTGTCCCGCTCTTAGACACCAATGCAATCCTCTAGCCCCGCCTCTCTAAAGGCTGCGGCAGCTTGCTGCGACTCCAGCCCCCTCTCATGAACGCAGATTGCTGCCTCCAGCGCAGCAGCCCTCGACGAGGCACCCCTTGCTTGTAGCCCCAAAGCGGTGACCTCATTCTCCAATGCAACCACCTTCCCGTTCAAGGTATCGGAGGCCTTCGCCGCCATAGCCTGGCTCTGGCACTCCCTTTCAGCCGCAGCCCTCCTTTCGGCCTCGATCTCCTCGTCTTTCTGACGAAGCTGCTCCTCGAGGGTGCGTATCCTGTCAAGCGCCTGATGCATTTAAAGCTCTCGCCTCGCCAGCTCCTTGACCAAGGCCCAGCTACGGGGGTCGTTCCTCAGGTGCTCGCGCATCTCGCGACACCGATCCCGGTAGCGGCAGTAGTTCTCCAACGTCCGCAAAAAGATTTCTCTGCGGACGTTGGCTCGACGGATGCCCTCCACCTCCAACAGATAAGACTGCAAAGCAAAGACAATGATTAAGGTAAAAATAAACCAAGGCAAAAAGAATGAAGAAGAAGGTCACCATACGTACCCTCAGGCCCATCACGACCACCTCGTTCATCAACCCGACGTCCGTAACTTCCCTCAATGATGCATTTTCCGCCTTCGAGCATAACACCTCGAACAACGGAACCAAGCTGTTCCCTTGAAGAAACAAGTTCTGCTCTGTGGGAATCTCGACGTAGCAAAGCCGCCCCTCCACGTGCACCGTCGAGTTGGTGAAGCCGTCATGGAACAAACAGACGTCCTCTGGGTCCAAGTCAGACTCTGACTCATCTTCACCTCCTGCGGCGCCCCTTCCTCCTTCTACCGACGGTAGAGCAAAGCCATCTGCCACAGCCGCCAAATGAGCGCTCGATTCACAAAAAAAAAAAACAGCCGCTGAGGAACTACCTCCTACCTCAACGACTAGAACAATCAATTGGGTCATCGAAGCGACAGTATCATCATGGCCTGAGCCAACCGGGACAACCCCCACTGTTTGTCCGTCCTCAAGGGCGGGTGCCGCATCCTCATGCATCTCCGCATCCGATGGGGGAGAATCCAAATTGATCACCACGGGAGGGGCCGGCGTGGAGGCAACCCTCAGCCTAACTAGCGGCCTTTCCTCTTCCTCCTCCTCCTCATATGAGGGCGACTCCACCCTAGGACGCACCACCCCCGACGGCCCTTCGGTCCGAAGTACGATCCGTGTTGGGGAAGGTGCTGCTGAAGATTCAACCGACGACGCCCTCGGTACTATACGCGGTATCGGTGCTGCAAAACGAGCAGTTACACCCGGCCGACGGAAGGCTAGCTGAGGAGCCTTGATACGGTGTGCCCTCCCTAATAACAAAAAACACAAAGTCGGCAAATAGAGTTGGAAACAAGAACGAAACAGAAAGAGAAATCAAATCCTCACCAGTTGCAGGCCTACGACCATGCCTCTCCCAGAAAGACGCCCACGTACGTATTCCTACTGTATGCGGAAGCACGGCCTCGACCCATTCACGTATCCCAGGCAGCGGAGCCAGCGACGGTCTGTCGACTACAAAATCAACACAAGTTAACGCTTTCGGGCACGAGACATAAGGAAGAGTAAAAAAGAGAATTCGACGAGAAAGCTTACGTGCATGGTTCTAAGACTCTGGGAACCCAGGTAGGGACGCCTCCAAATGATTGGTTCTGATATAGAAGAAGTGCTTGAAAGGGCGAGGGTCGACCATGTCGTCCAGTTCTGTGACCAGGCCCCTCGACCCACGAGGGCTCGCCCGAATCATCGTGCCGCGGGTCCTCTGGGGGGCATAAAAGCTAAGTACGTGTTGCAGCGTGACCTCCCTACCGGCCAACTCCACGTACTTGATGACCATAACAAGCAGCTTATAGAGAGAAGGAGTAAGCTGGCCAGGGCATACGCCATAATAGCGGCAAAAATCTGCTACTAGCATCGGAAGCGGGAGCCTAAATCCCAACTTGAAGGGATAGGCGTAGAAGACGCAATATCCCCTACGGTCGATATGGACCCTCTCCTCGCTTCTAGCTAGAACAATGTCGGCATAGCCGTCAATGACCCATTGTTCCTGAAGTTGGGCCATTCCAACTTCCCCCATTAGAGGGGCTTTATCCACTGGATCTTCTCCACCATCGGCAGTGAAGTCAGTCGCCGGGCCCCCTGGCAGAGATAGAATCTTGTCAACCGACGGAACACCTTCGATGTCCACCGGTTCTGCACCTCTTACCACCAGCGATGGCCCTTCAGCCACCGGAGGGTTAACTGGAATATTCGTCGTAGGAATATTTTCGGAAGAACTGCTTGCCATTGCTGATCATAAAATGAGAGAAGAGCAAGATTCGACGGAAAAGATGGGGATTGTAACGAATGAAGAACAACTACGAAAATGAACTAACGAGAGAGAGAGCTCTTTCAGAAATCTTACTCAGACAAACAATGAAAAGGTGAGAAATAAATACCTCAACCCCTTATTTATAGGAAACAAAGGTGGCTTTCACGAATTCCAAAAGTCATCATTAACTACATGACCAACCGCAAAACGGTTCAGTTCCACAGAAACGTGCGTCATTATGACAGACTCCACGAAGCGGCTTTTCAGTCACCAATCGGCGTTTCCCTTCCAAAACGGTTGGAACAACCTGTGAACGTTGGGGGAACGTCGTGTGCACCTCCAAAACTTTGGTCATCGCCAAACGCATACCAAGCGTGGCCGTACTTCCTTCAGCCACGTAACGTACGACTCGTCCGACAAGGACGACGAATACACCATCAAATAAATAAAGATTTGAATGCCATCGAGCTCAACCCCACCCGAAATACATTGAAGGGCTATGGCTATCCCCAATATGTAAACGGCTAAGGCCATCCACAGTATTAAGGCTATGGCCATCCCCAATATGCAAACGGCTAAGGCTGTCCACAGTATTAAGACTATGGCCATCCCCAATATGTAAACGGCTAAGGCTGTCCACCGTATTATGGGTATGGCCACCTCCAATGTACAAATGGCTACGGCCGTCTCCAGTGCGTAAGCAACCAAAACCATCGACATGAAATGGCTGGGCCTATCGACTTCAATGGCGTAATCTCTCACGTATAAACTGCTATGGCCATTTTGCCCACGACTGGAACTGCATTCGGTGAAGTCCGCTCATTGAGCTCGGTTACGGCACGACCTCAATAAGCGGAGGGACTAACTGTATGGGTCAAAATACGACCCCGTGATAATTAATGAAATTAATTATATCTTAAGCTAATTCTTAGTTAATAAGTGGTATGACCACTTATTAATCACGACACCCGATAGCCATCCAGCTCGATCAGCAAGGCCACGGCCCATCCGCCATCACAAGGACGGAACCCCAACGTGGTCACGATCATTCATCGCCAGCTCATACAGCTTATAGCTATAAATACTAAGAGAAGTAACCCTAAATAGGGGGCTGCTTCTTCTTCATCACTACTCTCAAGAAAAGAGAGAAGATCATTGTAAGGCTCTGAACCTCTCCATGGAGGGGCAGACCAAATCAATTCTATCAATAAAAGCTTTCTACACATCTCTCCTTAATGAATAATACTTGCTTTCCATTTCTTTCATTTGGTCCCTTGACTTATTACGATCTGCTATTATTGGCCCTTGATTTATTTTGATTGTTTTATGCTTGCAAAGTATATGATAACTTTGAGCTAAACACCTTGGAAGGCGATGGAATCACGAACTAGATCGACGACCCGGGAGCGGAGGCTCGAAAATTTCACCAATTAACAAGAAAACTCTAATTAGAGGTAAGCTCGGTCTGAAAACTTATTTCTTACCGAGTGGAACAGGAACGTAGGGAGTTCCTTAAGATGAACCAAAGTCTAAAGCTGGAAGCTGGAAAAGTCTTTTTTTTTTTTAATTTTTGATTTTTATGGTATTTTGGAACTAGAAAACTAAAGTAAATGTACCTCACTCTCTTCTCTTCCTTTATTTTTTGACCCTCCCTCCTTCTGTCCGTTCCTTTCCCTCTCTTTCTTGCTATGTGACTGTGTGTGATGTGTTTTTTGAGCAAAAAACATAATTAGCCAATATTCAAGAAAATATTTCAGATTCCTAGCAGGAATTAGTAATTAACAAACTAGCATCTAATTAATTACAGTCCTGACCAAAACATATAATGCTGGACCAAAAATCAAGTTTCCGTAAACAGATTCTAATTAAACAAAGGACCCAAAATCAGCCCTATTAGTTATCGAAAATTAGTCATATTAATACTCATCTCTACCAAAATGTTTGATAAGATTATACAACCCATTTAATTACCTTCAACACACATCTCTCTTCTAACATTAATGCCATAAATCAAAAGGCATATATGAATCCTGAAGGGTAGCTCGGTTGGTAAAGGCCTGAGGACAAAGTCCTTCAGGTCGCTAGTTCGAGCCCTCGCAGGGCCACTGGAGGCATTACAAACCGACCGCGTCTCCAGGGCCCCGTGGAACTAACCGTGGTGCACGCATTGAAACAGCGGGTCCCGATGGATACAACTAGTCGGGTTCGCAAAGCGACGCCCGAAAACTACGGTTATAAAAAAAGGCATATATGTACGCATCCTCCAAAGGAAAGTATCACGTATTTTAATTTTTTTAGTTGTTATTTTCACATATAGTAATAAAAATATAATTAGATGAGTGAAATATTATAAGTATTTTATGAATCTGTAAACTTAAAATTATTTTCATAGTAAATGTGTGTGTTTCAATATCCTTATAGTATATTTATACACTTATATGTTATTGTTTGTACATAATATACATCAAATATAAATTTAAAATATATCACATATACGGAGTATATATTTCAAATGTCAATATACTTAAACTATTGATCTCATCAAGTATATGTAATTATACACTAAATATACATAATACATATATTGAATATGCATATTTGTTTATACGTTATGCATGCAAAATTATAAGTTGAATAGACATAAACACGTTCGTTATAGGCAAATATACATAATATATTCATTACATATGTATATATTTAAAATTACATTGTAAAAAATTATATGTATATATACACCTTCAAACATGGAATAAAAAAGTGAATTTACTAAGACCGTGTTTGATTCAATAATGAAAAAGGGGATTCTAAAAGCGGGAACTTTCATATAGATAGAAAGTATAGATTAATGATGGGAGAGAAATATGGATAGATTAATATGGTTCAAAATTAATTCCTTAAATTGTGGGCTATGTTTAAATTTTTGAAGAGTATTAAACGTACATAATTTCTAGAAAATGCTGTAATTGTAAATGAATGTGCTCTTTTTGGAATAAAACAAAAGTAATGATATTTATTTAAATATTATTTAAGAAGTACTTAACTGACAATGTAAAAAACTCCTTTTTTGTAATTAGAGATTATAAAAAGGTTATGGGTTTAATATTGGGGAAGTGGACCTGCTGAATTGGGCCATCAAGATTCGAATTTGGGCTTAATATTTGGGGCTTCTTCAACTTTTTAAGATAAGATTTTTACATATCTTTACACTATTGAA
This sequence comes from Nicotiana glauca, assembly GCA_026770625.1. NCBI lineage: Eukaryota > Viridiplantae > Streptophyta > Magnoliopsida > Solanales > Solanaceae > Nicotiana > Nicotiana glauca. The sequence goes on from MU736426.1 coordinate 15,284, forward strand.
AATCTTATTACCTTTCCTACTCAAGTTTCACTTTAATTACCTCCTATATATAAAATTACCAATTATGTACATTTTTAGGATTTAAGGATAATTAATCAATTCCTACAATCACTCCCCCCCCCACCCATGTTTCTCTCTCTGTATCTCACCCCCACATACGTTTCTCTCTCCACATCCCACCCCTTCCTCATGTATCTTTCACAAGAGAGCGACAATTCCACCATTGATAGCCATTAAAAAACTTTGAAGCTTTAAATTTGAATTTGGGTTTTAAAAAAATATTATTTGTTTGAATTGGATGTTGTTGCAAATAATTGAAAATTCTCTCTATGTCTCTCTCTACCTCTCAATCCCTAATTCCCAGTAATGTAAAGCAAAGAAAAAGAGAGCAACAATTTCACTATTAACAGCCATTAAAAAGCTTTGAATTCGAATTTAGGTTTTTAAAAATTATTATTTATTTGGATTGGGTGTTGTTGCAAACAATTGGGAATATGGTTGGAAGTTTAAATCTCAATTTTGAAGGTGTTTTGATGAAGATTAAATCTGATTTTGGCTGAATTTCAGATTGAAACTCGAAGAAGAAGAAGACATGATATACATTATATTGCAGAAATTGTAGTAAAGTTGTAAAATTGTAGAAAAATTATATTCTGTTATTTATAATATATATGTTTTTATTTAAATATTGTATGAAAGTTAAACAATATTGTATAAAAATTATATTTAAGTTGTATGATATTGTAGTTGTATATAACTGGGTAGAAATAATGTATGAAAATTGTAGATAAGTTGTAGATAATTTGTAGATAAGTTGTATAATATATAATTTGTTGTATGAAATTTATTTTTATCATGTATAAATTAGATACAAAATATACAAAAGATATATTATATAAAATTTGTATAAAAATAATATTTAAATTGTATGATATTGTAGTATAACTGAATAGAAATAATGTATGAAAGGTGAGATAAGTTGTAGATACGTTGCTTGAAATATTTTTTCATTTTTTTCTGGAGTTTTACAATTTTTATGTCCAAGCGCCACTATATATTTTTCTCTACTTCCTCTGTTAAGTTCTTTGTCACCTTTAGCTTAATTCGTGCAGTCCCTAACCAACATTTTCAATTGTATTCATTCACCTTTTTATGTGAAAAAAAAATACATTAGTTAACATGCACTGAAACTGGTCATCAATGGCGAGAGGGAGGGGGAGAGGACGAGAAAGACCCAAAAAAATTGTCATTACCAGCTCAGAAAAACTAACTACCACACATAGCAAATCAAGAGCAAAGGAGACTGATCTGCAAATGCCAGACCTAGATCTTCACTCGGACACTAGAGCTCAATGGAGTAACACTGGGGGTGAGTCCAGCTCAGAAGTTTCGAAGAAGCTAGACCTCACAACACCTCCAATTGCTGCGTCAAAACTACAATTGGAGGAAAAAAAATGATGGAACAGGGTTTGCATGCTACAGTAGCTAATGCAACAGTAACAATTGCGGAAGAAGAACAAGGAATGTTGAAACCAGCTGCAGTGACAAGAGATGTAGGACCTAAAATATGGTCTAATCTATTCCAAAAGAACAAATTTGCAGCAAATGACATGTCTCTTTCGTATATTCTACCAGAAATTGTCGATGGTCAAGTAATTGTGCAATTGGACAAGAAGGAAGTTGAATATGAAATGGAGAAGTGGAAATGTGCCTTAATTGTATACATTCTAGGAGATACCTCAGGATACAACACTATGAAAAGATATACAAATGTAAATTGGGCAACCGTGAGGGAACCAGATGTATATCTTAATGAGGAAGGTTAGTATATCATCAGATTTCACTCTGAAGCTGATATGAAAGAAATTTACTATTTTGGACCATATACAATTAACAATAGGCCTATAATTTTGAAACCCTGGACTGCAGAGTTTGATTTTAAAGAGGAATTTCCCACTGAAATTCCCCTATGGGTTAATTTTTCAAAATTACAATTGAATTGCTGGGGAGTTAACTCTTTGAGTAGAATAGCAAGTGCAGTTGGTACCCCTATTTTTGCGGATGAATGTACAGCTAAGAAAACCAGGATCTCATATGCTAGAATGTTGATAGAGGTTAATGTGATCAGACCTTTGAAGGATGAAATCTGGGTGAGAGATCCAAAGGGGAAACCGTTTTTGTAAGATGTCTATTATGAGTGGAAGCCTAAATTTTGTGAGCAATGTCAAAAGATGGGCCACTCATGTGCTCCTCAGGGTACTGGTACTAAACGGGAGGTTAAGCAGCAGAATAATCAAAAAGGCAAAGCAAGGGAGGTTAATAAAGTGACTATGGAATGGAGAACTAAAGGAAAGGTACAACAAAATGATACTCAATCTGTACAAGCCATACCAGTTGAGCAACAGATACACCAACAGGCAACATGTTCTCAATAGAAGGCAAGCATCTCAGCAAAGCCCAGGACTAAAAGTAGCCAAGGACAATATGAGACAGCATCACCAAGTAGCCCAAGTAAAGTTATCCCGAGTAACCTCAATCGAGGAAAACAAGTGGAGTGCAGCCCTGAGTTTACCTTGACAAACTTCCCACTATTGTCTAATGTAAAAATGAGAAATTCTTTTGAGGTGTTACCATGTAGAGATGGGGATGTGCAGCAATTACCCCTTGACAGGGGAGGAGGACACCTAACATGTTAACTAATTGGCTATTATGGAATGTAAGGAGAGTCAATAAGAGGTATAAGCAGAAGGAATTGGCTAACTATATCAAAAGCAAAAATATCAAAATAGCGGGCCTAATGGAAACTAGAGTGAAAGAGCATAATTTTAAGAGAGTTACCAAAGCTATTGCACTTGACTGGGAAGGGATAAATAACTACCAATATGATCAAAATGGTAGGGTGTGGGTATTGTGGGACCCAAGGTGGTATAGTGTGAAGCTACTCAATGAAGGGGATCAATATGTGCACTGTCAAATTGCAGATAATGCAGGAAAAATATATTGCCTAATAACAGTAGTCTATGGACACAATACAATTGAGCAAAGGAGGACATTATGGGCAGAGGTTCACAAACTGGCTACAAACATAACCACTCCTTGGTTAATTGGAGGAGATTTCAATGCAGTTCTATATTCCCAAGATAGACTAATGGGCAATCCTATAGCATATGCTGAAACTCAAGATTTTGCTAACTGCATTCAAACTCTGCAGTTGAGTGAATTTCTATGGAAGGGGGACTACTACACTTGGTCAAACAAACAAGATGGCACTGACAGAATCAGAAGTAGAATTGATAGGTTATTTGGAAACTTTGAGTGGATGATGCAATGGGTACATGTTCAAACTGAATATGATTTGCCTCAAATATCTGATCATTCACCTATGCTCCTTTCAATATTCATGAATTCAAGGCTAGGCAAAATTCCATTTAGATTTCTAAATGTGTGGGTAGACCATAACAAGTTTGTACAAATAGTGCAAGAAGTATGGGAACCGAATGTGACAAAGTGGAGAATGCAGAATATATGGCTGAAACTGAAAACCTTGAAAGCTAGACTTAAAACCTTAAACCAATGAGGAGTTTAGATTAATTGCTTATAAGATTGATAGGGTTCAGGATAACTACAAGATATACAAGAGAGGATTATCACTAACTATACTGATGGCCTACTGGAGCAAGATAAAAATGTCCTTCAGTAACTGGAAAAATAGTCACTTATAGAGGAAAGTGTCCTAAAGCAAAAGTCTAGAGCAAGATGGATTAAAACTTGGGGATTCTAATTCCAAATACTTCTCTGCTATGTTGAAGGAGAGAAACCAAAGAAAGCAAATAAAAAACTCACAGCTATAGATGGTCAGAAGCTGAATGATGCTGGTCAGATCAAACAGGAAATCATTGATTTTTAAAAATCATTGATGGGGATAGCAACAACAAATCTACCCTCAATTAATAGGGAGATCATGAAGCAAGGGAATGTGTTATCCCAACAGAAAAGAATGCAACTAGTTGCAGAAATATCTGATCAAGAAATATGTGAAGGGCTGCAGAGTATAGGGGAGGACAAAGCACCAGGAGTAGATGGTTATAATGCTTGTTTTTTCAAGAAGGCATGGCCTATTATCAAATTGGAGATCTGTGAAACTGTTAAGGAATTATTTAGTACTGGGAGATTGTATAAGGCATGTGAGCACGTGATTTTTACCCCAAGTAAAGAATTCCAAAATTAAAAATAAATAAAAGGGACTTAATTAGGAAAATATCAAAAATGGTAGAACAAATAATAGAAAAATTAAATAAAATATATAATAATATAATAGGATGAGATAAATAGAT
>MU736434.1:14029-31056 GCA_026770625.1 Nicotiana glauca
GTGATTTCTTACCGCTCAGTTATTATTTACACTTATTACCACTGAGTTGGAAGTACTCACTTTACTCCCTGCACCACGTGTGCAGATTCAGGTGTCCCGGGAGCATAGTTTGAGCTATTTGGTATTTCAGAGCTTATTTGGAGTCGTCGAGGTAGCTGCCTGACGTCCGCAGGACCCGACTCCTCCCCTATCCATTTTTATTATATTTTCGCAGCTTTTGAAACTCTGTATTATTGGAGTCTTATTACACTGTATTGTTAGAGGCTCTAGACTCATGACCCCAGGTCTTTGAGAGTATATTCTGTGTTCCGTGATATTCAGCTTAATCTTTTAGCTTCATTGTTGTTAATGAAATTTAAATAATTGGCTTTGAGCTTCATGCTTGGGTTAAGAGTATAATTGGTCGGGCTTGCCTAGCAATTGTATTGGGCGCCATCACGATCGGGATTAGGGTCGTGACATTTACCTATCTGGTAGCTAAAAAGCATACTATTAGGAAAAAGGCACAACAAAATCTCAAAAGGAAACCACCTAAATATTGTCCCTATAAATTAAACACTGACGGTGCTCATAACAATACAAAGTCTGATATTGGTGGACTAATACGAAATGTAAACTCTGAATGGATATTAGGATTTGCATCATCAATCACAGCAGATTCACCATTGGCAGTAGAAGCACATGCATTGATGCAAGGATTTCATTTGGCTCTTGAGAATAATCTTGTGCAAGTGGAAGTAGAAGTGGATTCACAAGATATAATAAGGATACTAAATTCTGATAATGCAACAATTAATAATCTCATTTTTGACTGCAGGTACCTCCTGGACAGGTTGGGTAAACCTGCACTACTTCATGCGTACAAAGGGTAGAATCGAGTAGCAGATAAACTAGCTAAGGAGGGCTGCAATTTTGACGTGGAATCAGAAGTGCATATTTTTAAGGACATCCCAAATTTTGCAAGATCACTTTTTGAGCAAAACAAGAGTGTGGTGTATGAAAACAATTTGGGGCAGTTTAAGACACACTCTTCTACTTATAATATTGTAAATAGGTACTGTAATAGCGGTAGATCTAAGTGTGCTACTAGAATAGTTGGATATAGTACTCTAGCACCAACTACTGGTGCATATGCTTGTAATAGGATGCAACACATGCATCCAGCCTCTGTACGCTACTGTTAATTAATCTACGTTTATCTTTTAAACCAAAAAAGAGAAGTTGTTATTTCTGCCAAGTAAGTGGTGGCCAACACTCCTTTTTTGACTTTACGCTTCAAGTTTCTTGGAGGGTCGACTGATTGCCACCTTTTTTGCCGGGGCCGGATGTAGTGTTCTAGTGACAGATTTAATTAAATTCATAACTTTCGACGCGAAGTAAAAAAAATAAAATAAAAAAAAATATATATATATATTAAAATTACAAAAATAATAGATCCGACCCTTAATTTTGAAAATATATGAATTCAATGCTAAAATCTTAAAAGTTAAACTCATAGAATATAAATCTTTGATCCACCTCTGACTACCGCGTGAAAAAGAATACGGTCCGAGCAGTAAGAATGAAAATGTTCCTAATACAGAGCATTTTCCCTTTAAATGGGTTTTATATAGCGTGACTTTGGATTAGCTCTTCTTTTAAGGAGAGGGGTGGTGGGGATTTTCTAAAAAAAAAATTATTTTCCTTTTCAATTAAACTAGTATTAGTATCCGCGCGGATGCGCGGACACTAACAATGTCACATATTTGAGTTATTTGGATTATACGTAAATAATCTTAAACTTTCTCGATAAATATAGATAATCATTGGATATTAATTAAGAAACACTATATGAAAAAGATTATCCATTTCTCAAATCTCCTAATTAAAATTCTATTTTTCTTCTTTGATACCATCTTCGCTGGTATCATTGGATCCTAAAAATAGTCAGGAAGAAAAATAATAACTCATATTTATGGCAAAATAATCAAAGGTTGAGACTATAAATGACTCTTTGGATAGAATGTCTTGACTCATTTACTACTATTTGAACTCTTATTTGGTGTGTTGATATCTTTTAAAAAATATTTCTATTTTAAAATTTCAGTTTCTAAAATTTTATTTTTCAATAATAATTATTTTTAGGCGAAATAGCTTCCTGGCCACTTAAACTTCTAGGGCTTTTGAAAGTCGATACACGAACTTTGAATTTTTCCATGAACACTTGAACTCATGATTCCCTTAATTAATAAACACATCTGACTCTTGAGTCTATCCGCGTGTATTACACATACACAGACACTCCATCCAGTCAGCAGATGACGAAAAGTAAGACCCCACCGAACCAATGACATGTTTAATTTTTACATAAAAATTGTCACCTATATTTATATTTTAAAAATAAAAATAAATAAAATAAGAAAGAAAAAACTTAAACCCTTCCGGCTTCCTCTTACCTCGTTCCTTCTCATCGTCCCCCTCCCCCCTCCCCCACCTTCAAATCATTCGTCTACTTCTATGTCAGCACTATTTTCCTAGGTTCTTCTTTGTCCTCCCCTCTCTCTCCAAATTTTCTTTTTCTTTTTTATAGCTAGGTAGATTGCCGAAGAAATTTTTCGATCACTACTGTCGCAGAATTAGTTTTCTTTAAAGTTGTGATAATTAATTGGTTGTAGTGGCCAGTTGGTGTGACTCTTTAGCAGCAAGAATCAATTGGCATTACTCTCGGACGATTTGGACCATTGGAACTCCATCTCCGACCAACTGGAGCCAGCTGGGGAGTTGCAGGTCATCAAAAGTGGCGATTCCCAAAGTGAAATTTCCTGATTTTTGGTGGAGAGGTAGTTCTTGGTGTAGAGAACAATCTCTACAGTTTGGAATTGCAAGATTAAATGGTTAAAAATTGAATAATAGACAGACTTGATGAATTCAAATGGCTTTTCTCTAAATCTGACCCGATGAATTTTTGTAATTTTTAAAATTAATTATTTATCTTTTTTTTAATTCTTTATCATATTCACGTGCTTAATACCGTTGATTAACACATAATTGGCCACATCAGCTATAATATTGCCACCTAATCATAGTCAACGGTCAAATGTGTTTATTAGTAGATATTTTCTCAAGTAGAGGTGTTCAAATGGGAAAATCAAAGTTTGTGTATCGACTTTCATAAGGCCTATAAGTTTAAGTGGCCAGGAAGCCAGAAAATATTATCCATAATTCAAAACTCATTTTAGTTGTCTATCTAAATAATTTTAAAAAATTTAGCTAGTGAATCTTTTTTCCCAGAATGACTCAACAACAACAACAACAACCCAGCGTAATCCCACTAGTGGGGTCTGGGGAGGGTAATGTGTACGCAGACCTTACTCTTACCCCGAGGGGTAGAGAGGCTATTTCCAAGAGACCCTTGTCTCATTTAATATTTAACATTAACCATGTTAAATATCTGAGTTATTTGAATTACATGTAAATAACCTAAAAATTTAAACCTTCCAGATAATTATAGATAATTGTTATATATTAATTAAGAAATACTACATGACAAAAATTAATGTGAGCACGTGATTTTTGCCCTAAGCAAATTATTCCAAAAGTTTCAAATAAAATGATTTCTTTATTATTATTTTACAATTTTTTGTGAATTTTGTTGAATTTTATTGGTTGTATTTTTATTTGTGCATGATAATTCATATGAAAATACAAAAATATGCATTTGCATTTAGGGATTTAATTTCACATTTTAGTATTAATTAGTATTAATTTGTTTTAGAACAAAATATGAAGAAAATAACAAAAATAGTTCACTTTAATTGTGAATTCGTCATGAAATAGTTTTAAAATAATTTTAGGAGTTAATTAGTTTAGCTTTGAAATATATTAGGACTTTATTTTAATTTTTGTATCTTTATAAAATCAGAAAAATAATACAAAAAATACAAAATGCAAAAACAAAGATAAAAAATAAAAGGAAAACAATTAAAAAAGAAAGGGTCTTAATTGGAACAAAATTTGGGCCACTTTGCATTTTAACCAACCCAGGCCCAATATTTTCCGCCCAATTCCAACCCCAAATTAACCCCTACCCGGTCCAAGTCTCCCAGCCCCAAAACGACGCCGTTTGGCAACAATTGATCATAGACGTTGATTACCCCTGATCCAACGGATCATGTTCAATCTTCGTAAATAATATAACTGTCCAAATATATATCAAAACCCTAAAACCAATATCTCTTCCTCGTACCTTCCCCCCATCCCTGTAATGCCGGCGTAGCCTCCACCGCGTCCCCGTTGTGCCTCCGCCCTAACTCCGCCGCCGGAAATCACCCACGGCGGCGGTCAAGCTCCAAACCCACCCAAATTTTCACCATCAACTCCTCTCCTCCTCCACTTTCCAATGCTCCAAATAGTTTCTCTTGAATATTAGCCGAACTATTCGAATATTCGAAAACAGTGGCGCCACCTCCGCCGCCCACGGCGACGCCACCACCAAACGACCCCAGTTTTACACCCTTTGTTCTCCCCAAGGTCCTCATTCCAAATCCATGGCTGGCTTCATTCGTATCCTCCTACATGTCCTCGAATTTCAAATCAAAAATCCGGCCTAAACCCTAATTGCTCCAAACCTCATCAAATTGATGTCACATGACCTCCTCACCTCCTTCATGATGAATCCATCATCAGAAGTGCTCGAATCTCACCGGAGCGGATTCATTTTTAAATTTAAAAGGGAGGCAGAATCCTAGGGCTATAGTGAGTAGTTTTTTTTTCTTTCGTCTTATTTCTTCTTTTCTTTGTTATTATTTCTGTTTTTGTGTTCTTTTTGTTCATGCTATCTATGGCTATCTTTTTTCAATTTTTGTCTTTTCTTCTTATGGTTTCCCGTTTAGTTTTAATTTTTGTTTAATTTTTGATTCTGTTCATGTTCGAATCTGTTCTATTGATTTTTATTTGGTCATGTGATTTCTTAGTTTAATCAAACTTTTGTTTTGATTTAGTGATTACTAATATAGGCTGTAGTTTTATTAGCTAAGTAATTAGATTTGTGTTAACATTGCTAATTGTTCTTAGAATCAATTTTCTTTAGTAGAATTAATTGCTAAATAATTTCTGGTTTGGTTATAGCTGAATAATTGGGACTCTTAATTAACCATAGTCGAATATTAACTAAGGTAAAATGTTTGGGGGTCTGGTTTGGGCAGTAATTTTAGAAGGTTTCAGGGGTAGTTTAGGCATGGAAAAAGGGTAGTTTAATTAGAATTGGTAAATTTAAAACAAAGGCAGGGGTAGTATAGGCATTGCATAGGCAAAAGAATACTCTAGAACCCTCTAGATGGAGGTACAAGTATAATTTCAGTAATTGTTAGGTAGTTACTTATAGTACAAGTCAGAAAATAAAGGGGTAAAAATAGAAATAAAAGAATGACTAATGTGTAAAATTTGAATCTGAAGTTGCACCCTAATTTTGCCTATAAAAGGCATCAACATGCTTTGTTTAACAAGTTTTAGGCCCTCTGAAAATTATAAATCCTTTCCAGCTTTAAATTCCCCATAAAAATCCCTTTTCTTTAAGTCTAAAATTCAAATTTGAATCTCAATACTCAAGAGGTTCAAATCTGAAATCATATAGCTTTAGAAACCTTCTCCTTAGATCTTAATTACTGCTGAAAAATCCAAAAACATACAAATATCCAGTAAAAAATCGAAAAAAAATATTGTTACATTGCTTGTTTGAAGTTAATTTTGAAGCTCAAGTTGGTTTTAGACAAATTTAAGGTTAAAACGAGTGTGATTGGGGTTTATTTTGTTGCTGTGATTTCTTGTTGCTTTCCTTGGGTGCTGTAATATCAACTGGATCACGAAAATTGATCTGATTTTGCTGCTGATTTGAGCTGTTGATTGCTGCCTATTACTGCTGCTACTAATTCCTTCTTCTCCATTATTGTAATTCCCAGGCACATTTCCTGAATCCAAAGCCATGTGAATATCCAATTGAAAGATGAAATAAAGCTTGTTGTCTGATTTAGTCGTTGAATATGTTGTCCAATGCTTGTGTATTTCGAATAGTTTCTTCGATTTGTTTAGTGTCCATATTGTATATATTCTGGACTGTAATGGCCTGTGGAACTTTAAGTGTGTGTTTATTCATTTTAAAAAAACAGCATGCCTTAGTGTAAGCAGTTTGATTTTTATGGTAGCTTCAATTTCCAGATTAGAAAAAAAATGTCATGAACTCAAAGTTAAGTTTGAAAGTCCATATGTATGCTCATATCTGCGCGGACTCAGGTTTGAATAAACATTTTAGTTTAAACATCAGCAATTGATTTTATTTTAAAATTAGAAGATATGTGTTTGGGCTTGCCAATAGTTTCATACTAATCCCTTGAACCCTATGAGCATTTGCAATAACTAACTAACTTGGATAAAATCTGAATATGAAGGTGAAATCAATTGAGCAGTAACTTATCTATATAGAAATGTATATTGTGTTCCTTTATCCCAAGCATATTGAATACACTTAGAATCATTAAGAGTAATTTCAGCATATCGTTTTTCTTTCTGAATTGAGATTCCTTTTGGTTTAAAAACCAAGGCTCAATAGCCCAATTTCAATTAGGTGGGGCCTCCGCTCCACTGATGCGCAGCCCAAGTTCGGTTCTGACCCACTTTCGTTTGTGCCTGGGCGCAGGCCTATTACTGGCCAGTTATTTTGAAAGAGCTGAATCGTGATTCTTCTTCTCATTGGACTGAATCCAAAGCCAATGGCTGAACAACAATATTTACAAACCTGAGTCAAAGATTCCAGTTCATATTGTTTAAAACCATTAAGATTATATTAGGAATATTGGGAATTAATTCGCAAAGATAAAATTGGATTTCGAATTAGGTAGCGGGTTCAAGCTTAAAGGGTCTTCCCTTTTGTTTGAATTCAGACTTGAATTCGAGGCCCGAATTTATAAATATAAATTAATTAGCCTGTGTAGAGACAAAGTAATATATAGAAAATCATAGTTTACTTTACGGTGAACCTTTAAATAAAATAAGACGAGCCTCGCCAAACAAAATATACAATTGCGGGGCCCTCATTAATTATTTGATTAAAAAATACTTAGAACTTGGGGCGTGTCGTTTAGCAAATTTCACGACCTCCCACAAAGTTAAAAAGACGTTAGTCACTTTAGGCGCGTTTTTGATAATCTTACCTTCTTAAATATGGGTGTGCATTTCATGCGACCCAAATCCAAATCCAAAAACGTTGAATAAGAATGTTTCGAGGATCCGGGTGCATTTCATGTGACGTGATCCGAAAATACGTTTTTAAACGACTTTCACTTTCAAAAAATAGCTAAAAAGCGGTAAATAATTATAAAATTACACTATTGGTTGGAGCATGTAAAAATTAGATTTTTAGCCATTTATAATAATTTAAGAGACCGTGCTAGAACCACGGGATCCGAGGGTGCCTAACACCTTCCCTCGGATCAACAAAATTCCTTACACAGAATTTTTGGTTCGCAGACTCCAATTGGGAAGTCGACAATTTTCCTCGATTTGGGATTTAAATTAAACCAGTGACTTGGGACACCAAAAACCAATCCTATCCCAAGTGGCGACTCTAAGAATAAATAAATAATCCGAATTCGAATAATGTCACTTAAATTGGAAAAACTCCCTTATACATTTATCCTTCCGGGGTAGGTGTGTAAAAAAAGGAGGTGTGACAGCTCTGGCGACTCTGCTGGGGATACGAACCCAGAATTCCGGTTCAGGGTTCAAAGAATTCGAGCTTAGTTTAATTGTTATATTTGGCTTTATCTGATTTTTCTACATTCTTCTATGCTATATGTGCTAAATGTTTTACCGCTTTGATATTTGTTGAAATTGTATATATAAACTGTCGTGAATCCCTTCCTCTTTCTGAGTCTTCTACATCATGGAGAAGGGTGCACTTCGTGTAGATTCTCTTCTGTTTAGAGTCTTTCCCAATTTAGAACGAGGTTTGGATAAGTTGCTAAGCCGGCGAGCTTCTGTATCCCCGGTACGCTGTCTCCCCCTCGGCCCGAGTTGTCCGCTCGGGTAAGCCAGGTCTAGAACAATGAACCTAGGGTTTAAACCTAGAAGAACAAAACTCATGCCGGATCCCTAGTAGGAGTTTGTTTGCATCATGTGCATTTGACTTAGGGGACTCAACACAGGGGTTGGGTCCGTCTAGGACAGGTGACCCGAAATGAATTGACCATCCTGATGCATCTTACGTACTACTTGCGCATTTATTTGCTCGACTTTGCATGTTGACTGGTTTGTCTAAATGAGTGAAAATTGAGAAAAATAGCAGTGTTAGGACTTAGTGTCACGACCCCAGTTCACCCTCTATGAACATGTCGTGATGGCACCTAGTCTCTCTGACTAGGTAAGCCTAACAATGCGGAAGATAAACCCAAATTTGCGGAAGAAATTAAATAAAACTAAACTGAAAAAATAAACAGGGTTTAAGGTGCCGCTCGACACATACCACAACAATCCTCAAAGCTAACAAAACTTCCCAAAACCCAGAAACTCACAAATCACAAGCTAAGGGGATACATAAGAGGCTCTGACTCAAGAATATCTATACAAAGGAGAAAATACTGGAAGTACTATACTTATTACAGAAAAGCTGGAAAGGGACTCCTCGGTCTGCGGACATAGCAGATATACCTGGAAGTCTCTACCAATACGCCTTCTTCCAAGACTGACAGAATTGAACGGGGGTACCTGTATCTGCACAACAAAAATGTGTAGAAAAGTAGTATAGAGCACACCACAACTGTTCCCAGTATGTACCAAGACTAACCTCGATGGAGTAGTGATGAGGAACAGTCAAGGCACCTACCGGTCGATAAACAGTATAATCATAGGAACAATGGTAATAACATATGAATATGTAAAGAATGCATGAACGACCAAAAAATGCTACAATTCACAATAAGGGATAAATAAGCAATTAACAACAAGAATGTAATAAACGATGATACAAAACGACGGAAAAATCACAACCCAAACCCTAAGGTCACAGCACATCAAAGAAAAGAAACAAGTAAATAATTCCTATCATACAGTGATGTTCACAGAAGGTCTTATCCCATTCTTTCCACAATCTCACCAAGTCTCTGACTAACCATAATTCGCGAAAACCTAGCTTCTGAAATCTAACAATTGGCATCCTGTGCCCCATCAATCTCATGGTCATACCGACAACTAACTGGCTAACTAGGGACACTCTCCCAAATATAATGGATAAGCGGGGTGTACCACCATCCTTAGAAAATTCAGGAGGAATTCACCTCTAATAGGAGTACTCAGCCACGTGTATGCTTGTGCAAATATTTCTAACAAAAATTCTACCAACCAACAAACATGAAAAAGGAGGGCAGACCACACGTACAATGTTCCCTCACAACTCCCAAGTGGTAACGTTCATACAGATAAACAATCCACAATCACAATAGAAACAAATAGAAATTCCTAATCAATCCCTGACATAGCCCACCTTATTTCGCCACGTGTGCAATAAATAATATAATAGGCACCGCCTTATTTCGTCACACGTGCATAACAATGTCCCACCTTATTCCGCCATATGCGCAACCCACACATAAGCATATAACATATCCCGCCTTATTACGCCACATGTGCAAAACATCAATAACAACAATAGCACGACAAAGACCTCGTGCAACCTCTCAACAACAACCGCACGGCAGAAACCTTGTGCATCACAATATCAACAACCGCACGGCAGAAACCTCGTGCATCACAATATCAACAACCGCACAGCAGAAACCTCGTGCATCAGAATAGCAACAATTTAATAGGGTAGAAATCTGACAAGAATGATAAATGCAGTAGTGTAATAAGGCAAATCAACGAAACAATAATAACTACTAGGATAAAACACAAACACAGGGTAAACACCACTCAATCTCAAATATCAATGAGGGTCTCCCAGGATACCGTCCTGTAGCCCTCTCCTCAACTGTCCAATGGATCTCCAGGGATACCGTCCCGTAGTCCCAAAATAAAAGTGCAGGGGGATCTCCCGGGATACCATCCCGTAGTCGAAAAATAAAAGTGCAATCACAGCCAGAAACAAACCAAGGGATAAATATGAAAAATGGAGTAGCAGATAGAACTAGCCTAGCATGCCTCATGTAGTACGATTAAACAACTTAGCAATTAGGCAATTATATCACGTAGACATGCTTTCCTAGTCTAATACAAGTAATAGGCTTCAAGTAATATAAAGCAATTAAGACAGAAAGTTAAATGTTAACAACTTAAGTAAAACAGGATTTTCATCAATTGGCTCAAGTACAACTTCATATTCGGTGATTACAAGGATCTAAGAGCCTAAAGGATCAATTTACCACAATTAAATCTGAACACGCACTCATCACCTCACGTGTGTCACACCTCCTTTTTTACTGCTATTACTACACCCCGTGAAAGGCATAATAAAGGAAGGAGTTTTTTCAATTTAAGGACAGTCGGAACGGGATTTATTTATTTAAATTCAGAGTCGCCACTTGGGAGATTAATGGTGTCCCAAGTCACTGATTGAATCCCGAACCGAGGAAATATGACTCTATTAACAGTCCGCGAACCAGAAACCCGGATAAAGAATTCTGTTAATCCGGGAGAAGGTGTTAGGAACTCCCGAATTCCGTGGTTCTAGCACGGTCTCTCAACTATTGTATTTGATTTTATCTGATTTTAATACATGTTCTGCTTTTATGTGCTTTTTCTTAATCAACCGCTTTATTTATATTATTTATTTTTTAAGAATTGCCACGTCGTTAAAATGCATCTCAAATCACGCCGTACCAGTACGCCAGTGACTTTTAACACATTTCGACTCCGTTGAGATTTAGATTTGGGTTGCATGAAATGCACACCCGTATTAGGAAGGTAATATTATTAATAATCGCGCCTAAAGCATCTATGCGTCAATTAACTTTGGAAAGACTGGGGAATTATCTAAACAGTCTGTTCCGATTCTAAGTATTTTGTAAGTAATTATTGAGGGCCCCGTAGTTTTACTTTCGGCTTTTGGCGAGGCTCGCCTCATTTATTTAAAAGTCAATCCTAGCATGACTATGATTTACTATTTACATATTTTTATCTCTAATGGTGAAGGAAAGGTCTTATTTAATTGTCTTAATTGACGTGGTAATGTATTATTACTAATATCCAAATAAAAATTACAATTGAACCAAAAAATACAACCTTAGGGGCGCTTTCAATCCTTTAAACCACTTAAACTAGCCCATCAAAGGTCGTCCATAAGGCACGGAGGCCCAAAACATCCGAGAAACAAAAAAGGGCTGACCAATTTAATTGTCAAATGGAAATTTGTCGTAAAAAAAATAATCACTGTGAATTTTATAGTTTACATCAGTATGCAACGAAGAAAAACAACATTTATGTGTTCGAATTTATGAGACCTTGATCATTCAAATTTCAATTTAAAATTCAAATTATCTTACATATCATGAACTTAGCTCATGCATAGTCAATATAGTCAGTATATATGAGTTGTCGTGAACTTCAGAATCAAAATCACTTCCTGTTCAACTATTTCTTTAATTTTTCAATAATTAAATCACAAATGAACAGATCTAAACTACCTGTATTAATTTAAAGGTGTGTCAGTTTACAATACTTCCACAACAGTCCAAATCAGAAAGAACTTAAAACAGTCCTAATTCGATGCAATTCAAATTGCAACAAAAGCTAAACAACTACAAATAAAAATGATAAAATCGAGCCAAATCTTAGAGTTACAGCATGAAAGTGAAATGAATATAATGGAAGCCTCAGCAAATGGCAAAAAGCAATCAATTCTATTTCATCATAGAGATTACACCAAAGCAACATCGAGTGTGTACCTGAAAATCAACAGAATGAAATAGGATTTGAGGTCAGCACTAAGAACAGATGTACAACAGTATCAACAGCAACGCAGACGAGTTCAAACAACAGTCATTAACTCAATTCCAACCCAGGAAGATAGTTTTTAAAACAAAAGCCGATCAGAAAGGTTTCCAGATCTTCGAATCCAATAGTTCAAACCAAACTAATTTAAATTTATCCAAATAGACTTCAAATCAAGTCTGAAAATCAGCCTAATGCGATGCTAGTTTTTTAGTGGTTTTCTGATTGATTTTCTGATTGTTTTTGGTTTTTTGACATGAATTCGAAGTGTAAAAGAGGAGAAGGTGATCTGAAAGTGTTAATTTTCAGATCTGAAGTATAACAGATATTTTGGGAATTTTCTGGGGTGCTAAAACTTATGAATTATGGCAGAAACTGCCTTATTTATAGATTTTAAAATTGGAGGGAAATTTCAAATCAGAATTTATCTAATAATCCTTCATTTTTTAACTTGATTAACAGATTACTATATTTACTTTATTAAAACTTGCACTAGAACCCATTCTAGAAGGTTCTAGTTGCATCTACCATGTTCTTACCCCTGGAAATGTCTATTCTACCCTTACTTGCATTTGTTATTCACTAATCCTATCCCTTTTTAATACCTAAAGTACCCCTAAGATTAAGCTGAAATTACCAATAACCTGTTCTAAAGTGCTCTCACTCCCTTAGGTTTATTACTATTGCCCCCTTTTTTATACCCAAAATAACTCTGAAATTGAATCAGATTTACCCATTGCCACTTTTAACCCCTTTTACCCACCCTGGTTTAACCATAGCTATAGAGTTTAACAAACTAATTAACAAATCTAAACAGAATCAGCCAATTACTTATGAGAGAATCAAACAGCTATAACCAATTCCCAAGGCTAATTATCAAACTAATTAAACTAAGAAAAATATTAAAACCAGAATTAACACTAATTAATACTAACTAGTCATAACAAACGAGAGTTAATCAGAAAACCCAAAACAAAAATATGAATGAACTATCGGCCAAATATTGTTACGAGTTAATCTAAATCTAGTATAACTAAGTCTATTCCAGCCAATTGAACAATTTATTCATCCTAAGAAATACTGCTATCACAAACTAACAGAAGAAAGAAAAAGAAGAGGGAGGAAAAAAAAATTAACTAAGCAGATAGAAAGAGAAATACCTAATTTGGACAAAATCCTTTGAAAAATATCATCTACTCAACCTTCAAACTTATGCAATCTTGAGAAAAAAAAATCAGGGGCCTTGGACCTCTAGGGTTCCGCCTCTTTGATTTGAGATTTGACCCGCTTGAGATTTTGTAGGGGAATTATTTGGGTGTTTTTGAGAGTGGAAGGGTGTAAAGGATCCAGGGTGTGTATTTTGGGAGGTTTGGGGTGGCGGCGCCGCCGTAGGTGGTGGCGGCGGCGCTAGGGTTTTGACGTTTTAGGGCACTTGGGGTGATCTTTGAGGGAAATTGGTAGTGGGTCTGCAACGAGGAGATGATGAAGAAAGGATGGCGTGATTTTGGTGGGGATTAGGGTTACGCCACCGCCACCGGCGACTTCCGGCCGGCGACGACAAGGTGGGAAGCGGTGATGGTGGCTGAGACATATGTATCTTTTACAGTGGTTTTAAGATTTGAATAACAAAATCAATAAAAGGCTGATGGGATTATTATGTATAAAAGAACCTATGAAATTTTCCATCCGTTGGATCTAATATCAAAGGCTGAGATTAAACCTCATCCATACGACGTCGTTTTGACATCCACCCTGCTGGACCGGATCAGGAGAATAAGCTTGGGCCTGGATCGTTTGGGCTGGAACAATTTCCTATTTCGGCTATTAATTGGGGTATATTTTTGGCCCAAATCTTATTGTAGTGTATCATGCTTTGTATTTCCTTTTCCTTTGTATTTTTTGTATTTTCTTTTTCTTTTGTATTTTGTATTTTTCTTTTCTTTTGTATTTTTATATTTTGTATTTTTTGGTATTTTTGTATTGGTATTTTATGATTTTTTTGTAAAACTAAAATAAAACCATTTTTGTATTGGTATTTTCTGATTTTTTTGTAAAACTAAAATAAAACCTAATAAAACTAATTAATCCTAATTAAAATATTTAAATTCTAAAAATCAATTGTCAACTAAAAATGCCTAAGAACTATATATATATATTTTAATTTTCTTTTAAATTGTTCTAAAACGAATTAATACCTACTTAATACTAAAATGTAGAATTAAATTCCTAAATGCATATTATTATTTTTGTATTTTCATATGCACAAATAACATGCAGACAATTAACACCAAATCCACAGAAATTGTAAAAATAAGAGAAAAATTATTTCGTTTGAATTTTATGGGAATAAACTCATATATAGGATAAAAATCACATGCTCACAGCTGCCCCTCTTTGCTCGGAAACACAAAGAGTTTTCGTGCAAAGATAAGTGAGCAAATATGAACGATTTTTACCCGTTCGAGTATTCCGTTGTGAAGCATTTTGAAAAGTTTTGACTGCACCCTGCTTCCGAGGTTGCCTACATATCCTGGGCTAAACAGGAATCAGGTAAGTGTAGTTCGGGAGTGTCTGGTAGCTGGTACTACCATGAAGCTGTGATTTCAATGCTGTTGCTATTGTTACTTCTTGCTGACCCCCTTATTACACAATGTAAAGATAAAAAGAAGCTAGCCTAGGCTATGCCCTATGATTTACAAAATCCTATCTAATGCCTTGTATCTTGTGTTCTTGTATTGCCTTGATCTTGCATCTTGAATTCTTTCCATGGAATTCTTGTTGTTGCCTTGGTTGTGTTTTGAAATATGTGTCCATTCTTCAGGTGGACTCCTGCTTGCGATTGCTTGGAAAAGTATTCCCTTGTTCTTCAGGTGGGCTCCTGCTTACAAAAATTGACAAACAAAGAAAATTTTTCTGCTCCAGTATGGTGACTGGGCATATCATGTTATCAGATATTAAAATTCAAAGCTGAAATTCAGATTGTACTTCCCTTGTTTTCCAGGTGGGTGCCTGCTTACTGTATTTGAAAAGATATTCCCTTATTCTTCAGGTGGGCGCCTGCTTGCTAATTTTGAAATGTATTCCCTTGTTTTTCAGGTGGGTGCCTGCTTGCTGAATTTGAAAAGATATTCCCTTATTCTTCAGGTGGGCGTCTGCTTGCTGATTTTGAAAAGATATTCCCTTATTCTTCAGGTGGGGCGCCTGTTTGCTGATTTTGAAAAGATATTCCCTTATTCTTCAGGTGGGCGCCTGTTTCCTGATTTCGAAAATATATTACCTTATTCTTCAGGTGGGCGCCTGTTTGCAACAAACATACAAACAAAGAAAAATTTTCTTCCCCAGTTTGGCAACTGGGTGCATGATATTACTGAATGCTAACTTGAAAGATAAAGTTGTATTATACTTCCCTTATTTTTTTCAGGTGGGTGCCTGCTTGCTGTACTTTGGAATGTATTCCCTTGTTCTTCAGATGGGTGCCTGTTTGCCAAATTTAAAAGATATTCCCTTGTTCTTCAGGTGGGCGCCTGCTTGCCGAATTTAAAATGTATTCCCTTGTTCTTCAGCTGGGCGCCTGCTTGCCGAATTTCGAAAAGATATTCCCTTATTCTTCAGGTGGCGCCTGCTTGCTGATTTTGAAAAGATATTCCCTTATTCTTCAGGTGGGCGCCTGTTTACAACAAACATACAAACAAAAGAAAAAATTTTCTGCCCCAGTTTGGTAACTGGGTGCAACATATTATCAAATATACCAATTGAAGGCTAAAATTTATACTTCCCTTGTTTTCCAGGTGGGCGCCTGCCTGCTGGTGCTTGAAATGGATTCCTTTGAATATTGCTGCTTTCCCTTAAAACTTGAACTGTCCTCCCTCGTTCTCCAGGTGGGTGCCTGACTGCTGCACTTTCTGTGTTCCCTTGTTATCCATATTGGTAGCATTCACTTTAAAGTGATTAGTAAGAATTTGAATCTTTTGTCCCTGTTCTAATCAAAGAACAATTTATTAGCATAAAATGGTGGTTAGCTGCTAGCATTCTTGTTGGCCATGCTCTTGCTCTTGAACTTGTTCCGACTTGCTTCTTTGAACTTGTTTTGTCTTGTCGTGATTTCCCCACTAGCTTTCTAACTTTCTGATCCTGATGACCCAAAATGTTTTTGTAACGACCCGACCGGTCGTTTTGAGTATCAACGCTCCTTTCAGCAGTCGGAGGCCATGAACAGCTTCATTTCAGGTATTATGACTTGTACGCGTGTTCGGAATTAAATTTCGTGAAGTCCAGAGTTGATTTGGGAAGAGAATTCTCATTTCGAAAGCTTAAAGTTGAAAGAATGAACTAGGATTTGAATTTCAAGTAAACGACCTCGGAATCGGGATCCGAAGGTTCCAGCAGGTTCGTATGATGATTTTAGACTTGGGCGTATGCCCGGATTGGGTTTTGGATAACCCGGGAGCGTTTTGGCGCCTATTGTGGAAGTTAGCATTTTAGAAGAAATTCTATAAATTTGGTTTGAAGTGCATATCGGCGTTATCAACGTCCGTTTGGAATTCCGAGATTGTGAATAGCTCCGTATAGTGACTCTGGAGTTAGGGGCACGATCGGAAGTGAATTCGGAGGTCCGTAGACCATTTTGAAGCCATTTGGCTAAAGATAGAAAATTGAAGGTTTTTGAAGAGTTTGACCGGGGGGTTGACTTTTTGATATCGGGGTCGAAATCAAATTTCGGAAGTTGGAGTAGGTCCGTAGTGTCAATTATGACTTGTGTGCAAAATTTGAGGTCAATCGGACGTGATTTGATAGGTTTAAACATCAGAAATAGAAGTTAGAAATTTTAAAGTTCTTAAACTTGAATTTGGGGTGTAATTCGTGATTTTAGCGTTGTTTGATGTGATTTGAAGCCTCGAGCAAGTCCGGAATGTGTTTTGGGATTAGTTGGTATGTTTGGTTGGGGTCCCGGGGGCCTCGGGTGGAATCCCGGAGGTTAACGGATCAAATTTGGATATTTGAAAAAGGATCTGCTGCTTCTGTCAAAACCGCTTCTGCGGCTCTTGGACCGCAGAAGCGAGACCGCAGAAGCG
>MU736434.1:33146-46102 GCA_026770625.1 Nicotiana glauca
AAATTTAAAAGAGATTAAACATCATTCTTGAATTGTTTAACAGAGAATTTTTTTAATTGGATAATTATTCCTCGATAAAATTCTAATTGGCTATCTGAGCATGTTATATGTGGATTAATTGTGAAATCCTTGATAGCTCTGATTGCTTAAATCACGTTAAATTAATAATTTGGATTTTCTAAAGACTTAAGCTTCGTTTTTTCTCAATTAATAAAAGAGAATTGACTTCATCCTGGATATTTGCTCCACGTTGACTTTCCTGACTGTTTATCTATCTATGTGTGTTTATTTTGGAACGGGCCGATCGCCTCAGCAGATTAATAGATGCATCTATAGGCGCGCTGTCGACCCTCGGCAAGTGCACATTTATTTCTGTTGGATCGGACCGTCACCTCGGTATGATTTGCGCATACCTGTGTTGCTGCCTGAACTCAATTGAGTTATTGTTGCCCTTTTGTGGCTTAAACATATTTGGATTATGTTTTTAAGAGGAATTTGGGAATTTTCCTATGAAGGAATTACGTGTTTACTTGTTTCCTTTAATGTGATAAAAATCATGCTAGATAATAAATCCACTGTTGATATGTATATTGAGAATAAATGATCATTAGACCATTAGAGTGTGTCAAAATTGACCATCTCGTCTCTACCCCTTCGGGATTAGGCGGGACACTCACTGAGTACACGTTGATTACATACTCATACTACACTTCTGTGCATTTTCATTGCACAGGTTCATGATATATTAGCGATCTACTGGGCGCAGCAGCACGGACGTTTCCGGGACTAGGTGAGCTGCAAATTTGCGAGGCGACCTGCAGCTAGTGTAGTTCCTTTTTGTACTTTGATTATTTATTTCCTGTCCACTGTATTCAAGACAGAGGTTTTATTTTATTTCATTTATCAATAGTCGCCCATGCACTTGTGACACCGGGTTCTGGGATGGTTTTCGAAAGGTTTGATTTAAATGTTATTGTTAATTTGAATTTAAGCAAAAACCCCTTTTATTTGATAAATTTGAAGGAAATTTCAGGAATTTGATGTATTTAGAAAGGATTTTTAAATCGGTAATCTAATTGGCTGGCCTGACAGCGGTGTCCGGCGCCACCACGACCCTTAGGGATTTTGGGCCGTGACAACATGGTATCAGAGCACTAGGTTCCCGTCGGTCTCACGAGTCATGAGCAAGTTTAGTAGAGTCTCGCGGATCGGTACGAAGACGTCTGTACTTATCCTCGGGAGGCTGCAGGACTGTTAGGAGTACTTCCTTTCTTGATTTCTTTATCGTGCGGTTCTATTCCTTTGAGGCTTATGCCTTTGATTCCTTTCCACTCAATCTTGCGCGACGCGAGCGCTTGTTATGAATCAAAATTTGAAAGATTGTAATGGCACTACGAGTGCAGTGCGGGATGATTTACCCGGTATAGTTAATTGGACTATTATAGTCGCATTTCGGAGGGATATTCCATTGTTTTAGCTCCGTAGCAGAACTTCTAAGAGCCTTGAGGCTAGGCACAGGTTGCCATGATGCTCATGAGCAGTTATTTCCGCAGCGTTGTTGTAATGGTAGGATGTTGCCCATGTGTCGAGGCAGTAAATGAATTGAAGGGAGGTTTACTCAGCGTGTAATCAAGGGACTCAGTATTTTATTCCCGGCAAGGGAAAGTCGATCGAACCAAGGATGGTGAGATGTGGACTAGTGAAAGTAATGAAGCGTGGTAATTGCAAGCGTGAAGGAGTTCTCTCCTCTATTGGGGTGTTGTTGTCCTAATTGGACGTATTAAGTCTACCGGTGTTATGATCTTTTATGATTATCCCTTGAGGCAAGATATTGTGAAATGGCATTGGAAATGCAGCTATCGGATATCGCGGGATGCGGTGGTTCCGGACTGAATCAATATGGTAAATGTTGTGATTTGATAAAGACAACTTTCGGAGAGGCTTGGGATTTATAGCAAGTCGTGGATTTAAGTACTATGAAGATAAATTTTATTAAGGCAACAACTGAGCAGCAAGAGATGAGAAAAGATATGTGGAAAGTGTCCAGTGGAGTTTTAAACTTCTAAAGGGTCAGGCTGAGGAAGCGCAGGCCGAGCAATTGATTGAAGAAGTGAGTTTGCTCAAAGTGGGAGAGCAGCGGAGCTGCGTGGAGGCTTGGTAATGAGAAAACTATGCACCTTAAGGGAGTCTGGAACGACTTGAGAATATCGGGACTTTATCTGATTTCAAAACATGTGTCAACCTGTGTTGCCTTTATTAATAATCCGCTCTTATTATATGTTTATTTTTAATAAGAATTGCAACGTCGTGAAAATGTATCTCGAACCACATCGCACCAGTGCACCTGTGGCTTTGACACATTTCGACTTCGTTGAGACTTGGATTTGGATCACATAAATCTGCATCCGTATTAAGAAGGTAATACTATTATAAATCGTGCCTAAAGTATCTACATCTTGTTAACTTTGGAAAAAGTCCGTGAACTTTGCTAAACGGACCTTCCAAATCTAATATTTTTCTTTCTAACAATTATTAGGGGCCCCGCAGTTATGTTATCATTTCACCAAGACTCGTCTCATCCTTTTAAAGGACAACTTAAAAAAAGTAATTATAATTACCTAATTAATTTTTGTCTCTAAAATGGAAGGAAAATTCTAGTTATTTATTATTTCTGCAACTATTTTAATTCAACTTACGAATTATCTCGTCTCTAGGCCTTAACATAGATATACATAAAAACAAAAATTTTGAGTCGGCCAAACTCGTATGAGCAAGCCGTGTCTAAAATTGGGCCTATTGAAGTCACAGTGATTTGAAAAAGGGCTTTTCATTCCTGAACATCAGGCTGAGCCCAAACGCTATCGCATGAGGTCCAATGTCGGGCCAAAACTCATTGTACTTAGTTCTAATTACTTCAATTATGCCAAAATTGCGAAGTAAATTAAATACCAATTCATACATAATCTATTAGAGGTTTAATCCATATTACTGATGTCTTTTAACATTAGCAATTAACTACGGAAAAACTAACAAGGACTACTTTCAATTTTCACTTTTGAAATTTAGATGTATTAACAACGACTTTATTAACCAGATAAATTCTATTGATTTATTGTAAGGATGAACATGTAATCTATAAGAATTCCTATTATAACAGACTTCATATCAGATCACTAATCTTATTAGAATCATTTAGACAAATGAAATTTAGCTAAGTATTCCAACAAGCCGCATCTAATGCTAATAATCATCACAATTATATTCGGATTCTGACATAGCTACAACTTCATATGCTAAACAATTTACAAAACAGTCCACGATCCAGTCAATTTAATTACAATACTCGACATTAAGGAATGTAAAGTAATTCTGTTTTTCTGCTAATGTACTTATTCTGAACCTGCAAAGCTAGTACTAATGTTTATCAAAGATGTAAAGCTAAATCTAAACTCAGAAAAGAGTTCCAGTTATACAGTCCCCTTTTATACATTTGCAATGAGACTATAAATCAAAATGCCATTAACACTAATGATTTCAACGAACAACTGACAGAGATGAACTTCATTCGTTCAAAGCTTGAAGGATACAATTGTGTACCTGGAAATGGAATACAATGAGGAAGAGGAAGGAGTGATCAGCACAGTAGACAACACAGCAACAACAAAGTCAAAATGCCCAGGAAGATTTGAATACCAAACAGAGTTGACAGGACAGCCTCAAAACAATCCAGAAATAGCTTGAAACCCAATCAACCAATAAACGAACCAAAAGTAATTTGACCAGTTTTAAACAAAATAGGAAAACAAATTCCAGGACACCCAAGAAATTTCAGATATCAATAGCCACTGCCAGTTGAAATCCAAACTCAGAATCTCAATAAAACAAGGGTGTTTACTCGGAATACCCCCTATTGTTCTCTCCAAAACTCACCGCTTTCAGCTCTCCATCTTTTTCTTTTTTTTCCTCCTCCCGCATCTCTAAGGTCTGCCCTCTTATATAACCAACTACACAGCCCTGGCAGTCCCCTTCTTTATTGTTTAAAACTGACCACCCCCCATACTACTCCTTTGTTTTCCCACTTTAAGTTGTCTGAGTATGGCTTTAACTATTAAACAAACTCCTGAAGACAAAGACTGGTGGGACACCCTACTGTCCAGCAGGTTCCACCAGCCCACTCCATGTGCATTGCACTTTTAAACCTTTAATTGAAGTTAATTTCTGACTTCTTGATTAACAACCCCAACTAATTTAATTCCTAATTTTAAACCACAAACAAATTCAAGCTTCAATCCAATAGTAGCTCGGACAGAACTAATCAGTATTAGACACTATTTTCCTATATAACTAATCGACGATGTTCGTTTAATCGATTACAACACGTATAATCGATAACAAATAATCGACC
The DNA here is from genome assembly GCA_026770625.1 of Nicotiana glauca. Taxonomy (NCBI): domain Eukaryota; kingdom Viridiplantae; phylum Streptophyta; class Magnoliopsida; order Solanales; family Solanaceae; genus Nicotiana; species Nicotiana glauca. The sequence continues at coordinate 37,552 of MU736434.1, forward strand.
TACGAATCAGTGATTCATAGTTTCCAGGCAGAATCATGAAGATACGAAACTAATTATTTGACGACGCTAATCGAAGCGAATATGTATTCTATGGCACATATACTCAATAGATAATCAGAAATAATAAGTGACCAAATAAAAGGTCCAAAGGAGAAGAATAGAAATTTTTTAGCAAGAAATCAACACAGGCTAAAATACTACCAGATAATTGACAAATAAATCCATAAATATAGAATAAAGAAAGAAAGAAAGAAGAGAATACCTCGAGTGAAATCAGAAATCTGAAAAGACCTGGACCAACTTGGATTTGAAAAATTTTGAGGCCAAACGAACCTTAATCGGGGTGTTCTCAGTTGAGAACACCTAGATTAAGGTCCATTATACCTCAATCTCCGAACGAATTTAGCCGAAAACCCCATTCTTGGATTTCTAGGGTTCATATGGGCATTTTGGGGTTCGAACGTTTAAAGCTATATTTGAACCAAACCAAGGGTCGTTTGGGCATGAGGGGGGTCGGGAGGTGCTAGGGTGTGAGTTTGGGCTTGATTGGGGTAGGTTCCAGTTTTGCTCGAATCTTCAAATGAAGATTCGAGACGATGCATGTTGATTCGAGGTTAACAGATAAGGGATTCGTGTTCAGGGGCGTTAGGAGGCTCATGGATGTTGGTTTGGGTGGCCGGCGTTGTCTTGCCACCGGGTTTCAGGTAGAAGGGCAGGGGTGGCGGCTAGGGTTTCAGGGGAGGGATCTGGGGAAGACGAACGGGTTTGGGGGGGAAATGAAATGGAAAAATGGGTTTGGGGGGTGTTTGATATATTGAAATTAGCCAAATAATGTAAGCCGTTGGATCATTGGAATCCAACGGCTCAGATCACCCCCCTAAATTAAAACGGGGTCATTTAGGGTGTAACAGGGTGGTCCGAGTGTGGGAAATGGGTCGGGTTGTTTAGACGGGTGAGGGAGATGGGTTTAGGACCGTTGGATTGTTTGGGGATGGACGGCTATGATCTTTTTCCATTGAAACGACGTAGTTTCGCCTTCATACTACGTCGTTTCAACTGGCTTGGGCGAAGGGTCTGTTGGATCAGGTACAGGGAAGATGATTTGGGCTTGGTATTTTCTTTAAACTGGCCCAGTCCGAGTTTTTTAACTCTTTATTTTCATTTCTTTCATTTTTATTTTTAATTCCTACTTTATCCAAGAAACAAAAATTCTAATTTGCATTATAAAAATCAAATTAACTTAAAAATATTAATTAACTTCTACCAACTGTTAACACACAAAATTAAATATTAATTAAAAATAGATCACACAGCTAGACCTTTAAATGCTAAAATATAAAGCGTATTATTTTTTGTGATTTTTGTGAAATAAAACTCAATTTCTCCTAATAAATCCTAAATGTAAATGCAACATATTTTTGTATTTTCTATTAACGAATAAACAAACAAAGAAGTGCAAATAAATACGAGAAATAGCACAAAAATCAACACAAAACAAATGAAAGTATTTTATTTCGCTTTTCTGGGAGTAACACACTTATAGGGCAAAAATCACGTGCTCACAGCTGCCCCTCTTTGCCCGGAAACACGAAGAGTTTTTGTGCAAAGATAAATGATCAGATACGAGCGATTTTTGCCCGTTCGAGTACTCCGTGTGAAGCATTTTGAAAGAGTTTGACCGAGCCTTTGCTTCGGGGGCCTCCTACATATCCTGGGCTAAACAGGAATCAGGTAAATGTAGTTCGGGAAGTTCCGGTAGTTGGGACTACCATGTGATTGCCATTTGCTGTTACTGCTGTTGCATGCTGTTACTGTTTAACTGACCTCCTTATTACACCACGTTAAACGAAAAATCTAGATTAAACTAATCTATAAATTGTGAAATCTTATCTAGGTCTTCGGCTTATCCTTCCTGCGTTTCTTGTTACCTTGCTAGTTCTTGTGTTTCCTCTGATGTTTCTTCTCTTCTGACTTGACTCTTCGGCCTCTCTTGAGGCCGCACTTGAGCTGTTTCTTTCTCTCTTGTGAGCTTCGAATTATTTTCCTTCGAAGTTTGAACATGCCTTCTTCTGACCCTTGTTGCCTTCCTACTGATTTCTGAATTTGGATTTACGCTGGGGATTTTCGTTATAATCTTCCGCCTTCCCGGTGGGTTATTGACTTCTTGAATTAAAAGGGTATGACTATCCGCTTTCCTGGCGGGCTCCTATCTTCAACAGATTTGGAAACTAAATGCCATTCTGTTCTTCGGGTGAGCTCCTGACTTCAACTACAGCTTAGAAAATAAAATGCCATTCCGTTCTTCAGGCGGGTTCCTGACTTCAACAATAACTTTGGACAATAAAATGCCATTCCATTCTTCAGGCGGGCTCCTGACTTCGACAATAAAAGCTTTAGAAAATAAAAATGCCATTCCATTCTTCAGGCGGGCTCCTGACTTCAACAATAATTTAGGAAAATAAAATGCCATTCCGTTCTTCAGGTGGGCTTCCTGACTTCAACAACAAAAACTTTAGAAAATAAAAATGCCATTCCGTTCTTCAGGCGGTCTCCTGACTTCAACAATAATTTAGGAAAATAAAATGCCATTCCGTTCTTCAGGCGGGCTCCTGACTTCCACAATAAAAGCTTTAGAAAATAAAAATGCCATTTCGTTCTTCAGGCGGGCTCCTGACTTCAACAATAATTTAGGAAAATAAAACGCCATTCCGTTCTTCAGGCGGGCTTCCTGACTTCAACAACAAAAGCTTTAGAAAATAAAACGCCATTCCGTTCTTCAGGCGGGCTCCTGACTTCAACAATAATTTAGGAAAATAAAATGCCATTCTGTTCTTCAGGCGGGCTCCTGACTTCGACAATAATTTCACTTGCATTCTATTGCCGTTGTTTCCTTTTGCCTCCTAAACCATTTTCTTTTCCCTGAATTACTCTCTTTCAGAAACTGCTTTTCTCGAGATTTGTGTTGCCTTCCCTCTCAATTGCTGGGGATAATACTGCTGGAATTATTTACTTGTTCGCCGGGGTAATACTGTTTGGGGGGGGGGGGGGGAATCTTCCTTCTTCCCTTACTTTTCTAATTTCCTTGAAATCTTCATTTTCTCTCAGGACTGCTGGGGATTAAACTGTCATCAGTTGGGGATTACCTTGTGGAACGTAACACTGCCGGAGCATCTCTTTTCTTATTTCCTCCTTAAAACTTCCTTCGAATCGGTGTTTCATTTTCTCCGAAAAACTGCCCGGGGTGACATTAACCTTTTACTCCACGCTTCATCCTTTTGTTCCGTCTGCTGAGGATACAACTTCAAAACTTTATTATTTTCCTCCTTTCCACAATGCTGGGGATAACGCTGGTTTAAATTATCCTTAAAACTCGGGTTATCTTGCTTCTCTCCAAATTGCCTTTCTCTAAAACCTTGCATCGCCTTTTCCCGTAAACCACCGAGAAGTCTATTCCTTCACCATCTTGTGTTATATTCCATCTTCCTTAAGTGGGTGTTTGATTCGAGAAAATTTTCGCGAGGAGAAAAAATTTTCTACCCTAGTTTGATAATCTTCTTTGTGGCCAGTCTTTCCTTCACCAATAACCTTTCTCTTTCCTGCTTCAAATCAAAAAAGAAAAATTTGTTAGTTTAAAAATGCGGCNTAAAATGTTATCAGTTGGCGATTACCCTGTTGAGGATAACGCATGCTGGAGCATCCCTTTTCTTCTTTCCTTTTTCAAAACCTCCTTCGAATCGGTGCTTCATCTCTCTGGAAATCTGCTGGGATTAACATCCTTTTGTTCTGTCCGCCGGGGATACAACTTCCGTTATCAAAACTCTGTCATTTTCCTTCTTTCAACACGGCTGGGGATAACACTGGTTCAAAGACCAATTATCCTTAAAACTCGGGTTATCTTGCCTCTCTCCGGATTGCTTTTCTATGAAACTTTGCATCGCCTTTCTCCCTTGAACTACTGGGAATTCCATCTCCTTCACAACCTGGTGTTATCTTCCATATTCCTTAAGTGGGTATTCGGTTCAAGAAAATTTTCGCAATGAGAGAAAATTTTCTGCCCCAGTTTGATAATATTCTTCGTGGCCAGTCTTTCCTTCACCAATAACCTTTCCTTCTCCTGCTTCAAATCAAAGAAAAATTGTTAGTTTAAAAATGTGGCGAGTGGTCATGCCACTCCTGCTGGGGATGGTTTTCCTTTTCTCTTTTCCTTGCTTTGCGTTCCCCGAACTTGTTGGGGAATGTTGTTATTTGCTGGGGATGGTGTTCTCGCTGCGGATGATCTTTCCCTTTCTTTTTTCCTTCTTTGCTTGGTGTTATCCGACTCTCTCGGTCGACGATCTACTCGGGAAGCTCCTTTTTCCCGACGGTCAACAATTCCTCCCCTATTCTTTCTCGACTTACTTTGCACTTCCTCCGAAACTTCAAACCAACCTATTGTCTGGGTCTTACGACAAAATGTCTTTTTGTCTTATTGCCCTATCCGGTGCCTACTCCCATTTTGTTTTGCACCATTTTGGCGACTGGTAGTAAGCTCTGAAAAATTCCTTCTCAAAACAAATTGCTGAAGAGAAAGTCTTTAAACAAAGAAAATATGAAAATGATGACTGCAAAAATAAAAAGAAAAACCTTTTTGAACAAATGATGGGGAGAATAAAAGGAAAAGAACTTATCCGAATGGTATAACCGATCCAATGATCATGTCGTGCATTTTGGGATTAATTAACCCAGCCTATTTGTATGAATCAACTTCTGATGGTCTCATATTGCTGGGGATAAACAAGCATCCAATTTTTTGCCGAGTGCGGACACTTTTCGAAAATCTTACCTTGCCATCTCATAGTGCCCTTCAAAGGGTTTTCACTAATGAGACTCTCTCATTTCTCTCAAACTCCCGTCGCCTTATGGTGCCTGTGAAGGTTTTCACAGTAAGACTCTCTCGCTTTGTTTCTCTCAGCTTTCGTTGCCTTATGGTGCCCGTGAGGGTTTTCACCGTTAAGACTCTCTCATTTTGTTTCTTTTCTGTGCTGGGGACTGGAGTGTTACCAACAAAATTCTCTCTACTGGGGGGTTCCCTTGGCTACCAACTCCTTCATCTCGTGATCCTTATTCAAACGGGGATCAGGGTGTTATTCTTGGCTTTCCTTTGCATGACGGGCACCTCTCGGATACTGATTGGGAGGTCTTCTTTGGACATCAATATGGATTTGTGTGTGGGCTAAAGAAATGGATATAACTTTAATGGGTAGAACATTTCAACTTTTGGAATCACACTTTTTCTAAAAAAAACATAACTTCTGCCCCAGTTTTATTGCTTGGGGAATCTTTGATTTTGTTACACTATGACCGAGCCGTGAGGCGCCTACGTATCCTCTTTGAGGAATCAGGTCGAACGTAGTTCACTTCTCCTTTATATTTCTTGTGACTTTTCTTTGTTTCTTTTCTGTTTTGTTATATATTTTCATAAATGATTCCAAAAAAGGGCGTACGAAAGAACAATTAAGGCTCAAAGGGGGAAAGCAAGGGTTAAAGTGTTTGGGTAATAGAAAAAATTGCCTCCGTCATTTCATTCTCCGATAAATGCCAAATACAAACAAACAAAACCAACAATCAACAATTACAATCAAAGGATGATGCATAATATCTCTTGACTGCGTCAACATTGATAGCCATATTGATACATCTTCCCTCGATATCTGTCAAACATAGCGCGCCATTGGATAACACCCTAGTCACAATTAAGGGCCCTTGCCAATTCGGGGCGAACTTGCCCTTTGCTTCGGCCTGATGTGGCAGAATTCTTTTCAATACTTGCTGTCCCACTTCAAATTTCCTGGGACGTACCTTCTTGTTATACGCTCTTGCCATTCTCTTTTGATACAATTGGCCATGACATACCGCTGCTAATCTCTTTTCGTCGATCAAGCTTAATTGTTCCAATCGGGCTTTGACCCATTCATCATCATCGATCTCAGCCTCAGCGACTATCCGAAGGGACGGAATTTCGACTTCTGCTGGTATCACTGCTTCAGTTCCATATACCAACAAATAAGGAGTTGCACCTACTGAAGTACGAACAGTAGTGCGATAACCCATCAATGCAAATGGTAACTTTTCATGCCATTGCCTGGATCCTTCTACCATCTTCCTCAATATCTTCTTTATATTTCTGTTGGCTGCTTCGATTGCTCCATCCGCTTTAGGACGATACGGTATGAAATTGCGGTGTGTAATCTTAAACTGTTGGCATACTTCTTTCATCAAACCACTGTTAAGATTGGCACCGTTATCCGTGATGATTACCTTTGGGATCCCAAATCTACAGATGATATGGGAATGTACAAAATCCACCACCGCCTTCTTGGTTACCGACTTGAACGTTTTAGCTTCAACCCATTTGGTGAAATAGTCAATGGTTACCAAAATGAACCTATGACCGTTGGAAGCTGCCGGCTCAATAGGTCCGATGACATCCATGCCCCATGCAACAAATGGCCAAGGTGCTGACATCGTATGTAATTCTGTTGGCGAGGAATGAATCAGATCTCCCTGTATCTGACACTGATGGCATTTTCGTATGAAACTGATGCAATCATGCTCCATAGTGAGCCAATAATATCCTGCTCGAAGGATCTTCTTTGCCAATACATATCCACTCATATGTGGCCTGCATACTCCAGAATGTACCTCTGTCATTACCGTCGTGGCCTGACCAATGTCTATACATCTGAGCAAACCCAAATCTAGTGTTCTTTTATACAGCACTCCTCTACTGAGGAAAAATCCATTTGCCAATCGCCGGATTGCCCTCTTTTGATCTCCGGCGGCATGCTCCGGGTATATACCTATCCTGAGGTATTCCTTGACATCGTAGAACCATGGGTTGCCATCCATCTCTTCCTTTATCATGTTGCAATAAGCATGCTGATCACGAACCTGAATATGTAACGGGTCAACATGGACTTTGTCTGGGTGATGCAACATTGATGCTAAAGTAGCCAAAGCATCGGCAACCTCATTATGCACTCTTGGGATGTGTCTGAACTCCACTGATCGGAATCACTTACTCAGATCATGCAAGCATTGACGGTATGGTATAAGCTTTAAATCCCGTGTTTCCATTCTCCTTGAATCTGATGTACCAGAAGGTCCGAGTCTCCCAAGACCAAGACATCCTGGACATCCATGTCCACCGCTAATCGTAACCCCAAGATGCATGCTTCATACTCAGCCATATTATTGGTACAATGAAAATGTAGTTGAGCCGTAACAGGATAGTGATGTCCTGTTTCAGAGATAAGTACTGCTCCTATTCCAACTCCCTTTGCGTTTGCAGCTCCGTTAAAGAAAAGCTTCCATCCTGGTTCCCCGGTCGATTCCAACTCACCTACATGCAGCACTTCTTCATCAGGAAAATAAGTCCTTAAAGGTTCGTATTCATCGTCAACGGGATTCTCGGCCAAATGATCGGCTAAGGCTTGAGCTTTCATAGCCGTCCTCGTCACATAGACGATGTCGAACTCTGTAAGTAATATTTGCCATTTTGCTAATCTCCCCGTAGGCATAGGTTTCTGGAAAATATACTTCAATGGATCCAAGCCCGAAATGAGATAAGTAGTGTAGGAAGACAGATAATGCTTCAGCTTCTGTGCTACCCAAGTTAGGGCGTAACACGTCTTCTCAAGATGAGTGTATTTAACCTCATAAACCGTGAACTTCTTACTGAGATAATAAATGACCTGTTCCTTTCTGCCGGTGATGTCATGCTGCCCCAATACACAGCCAAATGAGTTTTCCAAAACCATTAGATAAAGAATCAAAGGCCTCCCGGGTTCAGGTGGAACCAACACAAGCGGGTTTGACAAATACCCTTTTATTTTATCAAACAACTCTTGACATTCTTCAGTCTATTTGACTGCAGCGTCCTTGCTCAACAGCCTTAAAATAGGTTCACACGTTGATGTGAGCTGAGCAATAAACCGGCTGATGTAGTTCAACCTTCCCAGAAGACTCATTACTTCGGTCTTGTTTTTCGGTGCTGGCAGTTCTTGGATGGATTTGATCTTTGATGGGTCCAACTCAATGCCTCGCCGACTGACTATGAATCCCAATAGTTTTCCTGATAGGACACCGAACGCGCACTTGGCAGGGTTAAGCTTGAGGTTGTATCTACGGACTCTATGGAAAAACTTCCTCAAATCCTCGATGTGGTCGGCCTGCTGTTTTGACTTTATGATCACGTCATCGACGTACACTTCGATTTCTTTGTGTATCATATCATGAAACACAGCAGTCATTGCCCTCATGTAAGTTTCCCTAGCATTCTTTAAATCAAACGGCATCACCCGGTAGCAATAGGTTCCCCATGGCGTGATAAAAGCCGTCTTCTCTGCATCTTCCTCATCCATTAGAATCTGATGATACCCAGCGTAGCAATCTACGAAAGACCCAATCTCTTGCTTGGCGCAGTTGTCAATTAAGATATGGATATTGGGTAGTGGGAAGTTATCCTTTGGGCTTGCTTTGTTGAGATTGCGATAGTCAACGCATACTCTGA
>MU736434.1:60753-84418 GCA_026770625.1 Nicotiana glauca
AGAATCTCAATAAAACAAGGGTGTTTACTCGGAATACCCCATATTGTTCTCTCCAAAACTCACTGCTTTCAGCTCTCCAGCTTTTTCTTTTTCTTTTTTTCCTTCTTTTATCTCTAAGGTCTGCCCTCTTATATAACCAACTACACAGCCCTGGCAGTCCCCTTCTTTATTGTTTAAAACTGACCACCCCCCATACTACTCCTCTGTTTTCCCACTTTAAGTTGTCTAAGTATGGCTTTAACTATTAAACAAACTCCTAAAGACAAAAACTGGTTGGACACCCTGCTGTCCAGCAGGTTCCACCAGCCCACTCCATGTGCATTGCACTTTTAAACCTTTAATTGAAGTTAATTTCTGACTTCTTGATTAACAGCCCCAACTAATTTAATTCCTAATTTTAAACCACAAACAAATTCAAGCTTCAATCTAACAGTAGCTCGGACAGAACTAATCAGTATTAGACACTATTTCCCTATATAATTAATCGACGATGTTCATTTAATCGATTACAACACGTATAATCGATAACAAATAATTGACCTACGAATCAGTGATTCATAGTTTCTAGGAAGAATCATGAAGATACAAAACTAATTATTCGACGACGCTAATCGAAGCGAATATGTATTCTATGGCACATATACTCAACAAACAATGAGAAATAATAAGTGACCAAATAAAAGGTCCAAAGGAGAAGAACAGAAAATTTTTAGCAAGAAATCAACACAGGCTAAAATACTACCAGAAAACTGACAAATAAATCCATAAAGATAGAAGAAAGAAAGAAAGAAAGAAGAGAATACCTCGGGTGAAATCAGAAATCTGAAAAGACTTGGACCAACTTGGATTTTGAAAAATTTTGAGGCCAAACGGACCTTAATCGGGGTGTTCTCAGTTGAGAACACCTAGATTAAGGTCCATTAGACCTCAATCTCCGAATGAATTTAGCTGGAAACCCCATTCTTGGATTTCTAGGGTTCATACGGGCATTTTGGGGTTCGAACGTTTAAATCTAGATTTGAACCGAACCAAGGGTCGTTTGGGCATGAGGGGGGTCGGGAGGTGCTAGGGTGTGAGTTTGCGCTTGATTGGGGTAGGTTTCAGTTTTGCTCGAATCTTCAAATGAAGATTCGAGACGATGCATGTTGATTCGAGGTTAACATATACAATTAAATATTAATTAAAAATATTTGACTTTTACCAACTGTTAACACACACAATTAAATATTAATTAAAAATAGATCACACAGCCAGACCTTTAAATGCTAAAATGTAACGCATATTATTTTTTGTAATTTTTGTGAAATAAAACTCAATTTCTCCTAATAATTACTAAATGTAAACGCAACATATTTTTGTATTTTCTATTAACGAATAAACACACAAAGAAGTGCAAATAAATACGAGAAATAGCACAAAAATCAACACAAAACAAACGAAAATATTTTATTTCGGTTTTCTGGGAGTAACACACTTATAGGGAAAAAATCACGTGCTCACAACATGGAGAATGGCGAAGTGGCAAATATTACTCACGGAATTTGACATCATCTATGTGACGAGAATGGAAATGAAAGCCCAAGCATTGGCCGATCACTTGGCCGAGAATCCGGTCGATGAAGAATATGAGCCATTGAGAGCGTATTTTCCTGATGAAGAAGTGATGCATATCGATGAGTTGGAATTGACCGAAGGATCAGGATGGAAACTTTTCTTTGATGGAGCTGCAAATATGAAGGGAGTTGGAATAGGAGCAGTGCTTATTTCTGAAACAGGGCATCATTATCCTGTTACGGCTCAGCTTCGGTTTTATTGTACCAACAACATGGCTGAATATGAAGCATGCATTTTGGGGTTACGGTTAGCTGCGGACATGGATGTCCAGGACGTTCTAGCCTTTGGAGACTCGGACCTCCTGGTACATCAGATTCAAGGAGAATGGGAAACACGGGATTTGAAACTTATACCGTATAGACAATGTTTGCACGATCTGTGTCAACGATTTCGATCAGTGGAGTTTAGGCACATTCCAAGAGTTCATAATGAGGTTGCCGATGCTTTGGCCACCTTAGCATCAATGTTGCATCATCCAGATAAAATTCATGTGGATCCGTTGCATATTCAGGTTCGTGATCAGCATGCTTATTGTAACATGATAGAGGAAGAACTGGATGGCGAACCATGGTTCCACGATGTCAAGGAGTACCTCAGGATGGGGATATACCCGGTGCAGGACACAGGAGATCAAAGGAGAGCCATTCGATGGTTGGCAAATGGATTTTTTCTCAGTGGAGGAATGTTTTACAAAAGAACATCGGACTTGGGATTGCTAAGATACATAGATGCTAGTCAGGCCATGATAGTTATGGCAACATTCCGGAGTTTATGGACTACATATGAGTGGGTATGTGTTGGCAAAGAAGATTCTTCGAGCAGGGTATTATTGACTCACCATGGAGCGAGATTGTATTAGTTTCGTGCGTAAGTGTCATCAGTGTCAGATACACGGAGATTTGATTCATTCTCACAGAATTACACACAATGTCAGCACCATGGCCCTTTGTTGCATGGGGCATGTATGTCATTGCACCTATCGATCTGGCAGCTTCCAAAAGTCATAGGTTCATTCTGGTGGCCATCGACTATTTCACCAAGTGGGTTGAAGCTAAAACTTTCAAATCGGTAACCAAGAAAGTAGTGGTGGATTTTGTTCATTCCCATATCATATGTAGATTTGGGATCCCAAAGGTGATCATCACGGATAATGGTGCTAATCTTAACAGCAGTTCGATGAAAGAAGTATGTCAACAGTTTAAGATTACACACCATAGTTCCACCCCGTATCGTCCCAAAGCGAATGGAGCGGTTGAGACAGCCAACAAGGATATAAAGAAGATATTGAGGAAAATGGTAGAAGGGTCCAGACAATGGCATGAAAAGTTACCATTTGCATTATTAGGTTATCACACTACTGTTTGTACTTCAGTAGGTGCAACTCCTTATTTGTTGGTATACGGAACTGAAGCAGTGATACCGACAGAAGTTGAAATTCTATCTCTTCGAATTGTTGCTGAGGCTGAGATTGGTGATGATGAGTGGGTGAAAAACCGTTTGGAGCAGTTGAGCTTAATTGATGAAAAACGATTGGCAGCAGTATGTCATGGCAAATTGTATCAAAAGAGGATGGCAAGAGCATACAATAAGAAGGTGCGTCCCAGGAAGTTTGAAGCAGGGCAACAAGTGTTGAAACGAATCCTTCCACATCAGGCCGAAGCAAAGGGCAAGTTAGCCCCGAATTGGCAAGGACCGTTCATTGCGACCAGAGTGTTGTCCAATGGCGCTTTATGTTTGACAGATATTAAAGGAATATGTATAGACACGGCTATCAATTCTGACGTAGTCAAGAGATATTATGTATGATTTCTTTGATTGTAATTGTTGCTTGTTTGTATTTGGCATTGTATCAGAAAGTGAAATGATGGAGGCAATTTTTTCTACTATCCAAACACTTTAACCTTTGTTTCCCCTTTTGAGCCTTATTTATTCTTTCATACCCCTCTTTTGGAGTCAGTAATGAAATTGAAAAAAAAGAGAAAAGAAATAATAACAAAAACAAAAGAAAAGTCACAAGAAAACAAAGGAATTGGGATGAACTACGTTTGACCTGATTTCTCAAAGAGGATATGTAGGAAGCTTCACGACTCGGTCATAGTGAAACAAAAATCAAAAGATCCTCAAGCAAGGAAAACTGGGGCAGAAATTGTGTTTGTAATTTTGGGAAAGAAATTTGATTCCAAGAGTTGTAATTTTACCCATCAAAATTGTTTCAAGCTTTTTTATACCATTTTCTTTTAACCATCCACAAGAAACCATATTGATGTCTAAAGAAAGACCTCCCGATCAGTCTCCGAGAAGTGCTAAGTCAGACAAATGGAAGCAAAGACAATAACACTCTGATCCCCAGCAGAAAAGTAATAAAAATGAGAGAGTCTTATCGGTAAAAAAATTCACAGGAACCATAAGGCGACGTAAGTTGAGAGAAATAATGAGAGAGTCTTATCGGTGAAAACCTTCACAGGTACCAAAAGGTGATGGAAGTTGAGAGAAATGAAATGAGAGAATCTTATCGGTGAAAACCTTTACAGACACCTTAAGGCAATGGGAGTTAAGAGAAATGAGAGAGCCTTATTAGTGAAAACCCCTCGAAGGGCACTATGAGGCGATAAGGAGTTAAAAAGGGGACAAACGAGATAAGTTTTACGGAAAGGATCCGTCGAGGCATCAAGCAGAATGAAGATGTTGATTCGGAAAAAGGGGTTGGGTTGTAGAACCTTTCAAATGCAAAACAAGGCTACCAGAAAATTGATAGACTGGGTTGATTAATCCGAAATGTACGACATGATCATTGGGATCGGTTATACCATTCAGATAAGTTCTCTTCTTTCTCTTCTCCTCAAACATTTGTTTAGAAAGATTTTTCTTTTATCTTTCTATCTTTTGAAGTCATCATTTTCATTTCTTTTGGTTAAGATTTTCGATAGTAATTTTTTTTGACAAATGAGAAGGATTTTCAGAGCTTACTACCAGTTTCCAATATGGTGCACGTAAAAATATAGATAGGACAGGCCGAAGATAATGTGATGGGACGTAAAAGACGTCGTTGTAAGACCAGATGATGGATTGGTATAAGATTTTGGGGAAAAGTATGGAGTAAAAGTGGAAGGTAATAATTGAGAATTTTGTGAATAAGGAATCGTTAAGGTGGTTGTAAGTTATTGGCCAAGTTTCAAGATAATCAAACAACGCAGAACATGGAAAGGAGAAAAGGAAAACCATCCCCAGCAGGAATGTCACGACCACTCACCACATTTTAAACTAACAAATTCTCTTTGATTTGAAACAGGGGCAGGAAATGTTATTAATGGCGGAAAGACATGCTACAAGGAAGATTATCAAACTGGGGCAGAAAATTTTCTTGAAGTTGGGTACCCATATGAAAAATAGGGAAGTCAATTCAGGTTTTAAGCAGGAACAAGACAACATAAGTTTTGAAGAATTTAGTTTTCGAAGGAGCTTAACACAAGTTTTAAGGAAAGCAGTTTCGAAGGAAGGCAACACAGTTTTAAGGAAAGCAGTTTTGAAGGAAGATATATCAAGTTTCAAAGGGAAATGGTTCAAGAGGCGAGGGAAAGCAATGTCAATAGAATACAGTTGTTGTTGAAGTCGGGAGCCCGCCCGAAGAACGGAGGCGTTATCTGTTTAAGTTGTCGAAGTCAGGAGCCCGCCCGAAGAACGGAGGCATTACATTTTAAGTTATTGAAGTCGGGAGCCCGCCCGAAGAACGGAGGCATTATCTTTTTAAGTTGTTGAAGTCGGGAGCCCTCCCGAATACCGGAGGCGTAATCTTTTTAAGTGGTTGAAGTCGGGAGCCCGCCCGAAAAATGGAGGCGTTACATTTTAAGTTATTGAAGTCGGGAGCCCACCCGAAGAACGGAGGCGTTACATTTTAAGTTGTTGAAGTCAGGAGCCCGCCTGGAGAACGGAGGCGTTATCATTTTAAGTTGTTATTCAAGTTAGGAGCCCGCCTGGAGAACGGAGGCATTATCATTTTTATTTGTTGTTGAAGTCAGCCCGCCTGGAGAATGGAGGTGTTATTTTTAAGTTGTTGTTGAGGTCAGGAGCCCGCCTGGAGAACGGAGGCGTTATCATTTTTAGTTGTTGTTGAGGTCAGGAGCCCGCCTGGAGAACGGAGGCGTTATCATTTTAAGTTGTTATTGAAGTTAGGAGCCCGCCTGGAGAATGGAGGCATTATCATTTTTAGTTGTTGTTGAAGTCAGGAGCCCACTTGGAGAATGGAGGTGTTATTTTTAAGTAGTTGTTGAAGTTAGGAGCCCGCCTGGAGAACGGAGGCGTTATCATTTTTAGTTGTTGTTGAAGTCAGGAGCTCGCTTGGAGAATGGAGGTGTTATTTTTAAGTTATTGTTAAGGTCGGGAGCCCGCCCGGAGAACGGAGGCATTACATTTTAAGTTGCTGAAGTCAGGAGCCCGCCTGGAGAACAGAGGTTTACAACAAAAATTAGAGGAATAAATTCAAGTTCAGAAATCAGAAGGAAGGCAACAACGGTCAGAAAAAAGTAGTTTAATTTTCGAAGGAAAAACAATTCGCATCTCATACAAAAGGAAAGAAGCAGGTCGAGTTCGGCAATCGGACATCCACATGAAGAAGGGAGGATTATAAGTTAAGTCAAAAATAAAGAAACATCAGAGGAAACACAAGTCAACAAGACAGCAAGGCAACAAGAAACATAAGAGCAAATGGGAAGATCTAGATAAGATTTTGTAACTCATAAACTATAGTTTAGTCTAGCTTCTTATTTCCTTTTAACACGGTGTAATAAGGAGGTCAGTAAGCAGTAGCAGCAGCAACAACAACAGCAACAGTAAACACAGCTTCATGGTAGTCCCAGCTACTAAAACTTCCCGAACTACATTGACCTGATTCCTTTTTAGCCAAGGATATGTAGGAGACCTTTTGAAGCAAAGGTTCGGTCAAATCTTTTCAAAATGCTTCTGTGACGACCCGGCCCATCGTCATGTGAGTTACCACCCCGTTTCCCATATGTTTTATTGCCTTATGTTTCAATATCGATATTTGAGTTGATCGGGTGGAATTGAGTTGGTTTTAGTTGGAAATAAGGAACTTAGCCTCTTAGAAGAAAGCTTGTATTAGAAAAGTCAACCAGAAGTTGACTATGTAGTTAGAGGGCTCGGATGTGAATTCCGGTGGTTCGGTTAGCTTCGGGGGATGATTTGTGACTTAGGAGTGCGATCGGAATCGAATTTGGAGGTCCGGTGTAGAATTAGGCTTGAATTGGCGAAGTTTGAATTTTGGCAAATTCCGGTTGATAGGTGAGATTTTGATCCAAAGGTCGAAATGGAATTCCGAGAGTTACAGTAACTTCGATAGGTGATTTTGGGTATGTCTGCAAATTTTTAGGTCATTCGAACGTCGTTTGGTCGTGTTCTTGATTAAATGCGCATTTCGAAAGTTTTGATGAAAACTAGACTTGAATCCGATGTGTTTTAATGGTTTTAGCGTTGTTTGACGTGTTTTGAGGATTGGAACAAGTTTGAATAAGGTTGTTGGATGTGTTGGTGCTTTTGGTTGAGGTCCAGGGGGCCTCAGGGTGATTTCGGATGGTTAAACGGGGGTTTTAAGCAAATGTTGCAGTCAGATTTTTCACCTTTCTGGTATTTCTGCATTTGCGAAAAAAGAGCCACTTAAGCAGTTTCGCAGATGTGGTGGTGGAGCCACAGAAGCGGACAGGTGAGGCCCAGGGGTTTTCCGCATAAGCGGAAGAGGGGTCGCTTTTGCGGGACCGCGTAAGCGGTTAAAAGACCGCAGAAGCCGTCCGCATAAGCGGAATGCTGGGTCGCAGAAGCGGTTCCAGGTGCTTTAAGTTAGACCGCATAAGTGGTCAATTAGCCGCATAAGCGGAACCACAGGTGCGGTCAGGAGACCGCAGAAGCAGAAATCCGTCCTGTGTTATAGTGAACAGTGTTCACAAACTTGGAAAAGAAGAAAATAATTTGGACTTCGAGCAAAGTGGGTTTTAGGCGATTTTGTAGAGGATTCGAAGGGGCTTAATCAGGTACGTATATTTGGACTCGAATTATGTTATTATGGTGTTAAAACATGAATTTATCATAGAATTTCAAGGAATTAAAGGGTAAAAATGGAGGTTAGGGCTTGAAACCTAAGAGGATTTAAATTGATGATTTGAGGGGTCAAATGGACTCCGACTCTTGTGTATTTTATATGTACGGACTCGTGGCGAGACGCGAATTCCGAAGATGTGAATTTTGTAATTTTTTGAGAAGTGGGCCCGGGGCTCGGGTTTTGCCAACTTCGTGTTTTTGGGTGTTTTTCGAGTTCTTTCAACTGGGTTATGTTCCATTAGCTTAATATAACATATTCCTTATGGTTTTGGCCAGATTTGGCGTGGGAGGAGGTTGATTCTAGAGGAAAAGGCCTGGTGGACTAATCTTTAGCCGGTTTGAGGAGAGTAATTGATGTAACTGCTATTCTGAGGGTTTGAAACCCTAGGGGTGGGGGTCAGGCAGCTAGGGGACACCCTAGGGGTGGAGACCGACCTAGTGGTGGTCAGGCTAGGTTCTATGCGCTTCCAGACAGGAGAGATGCCATTGCATCTGATGCAGTTATTACAGGTATTATCTCAGTATGCCACAGGGATGCTTCTGTTTTATTTGATCCGGGATCTACATACTCTTATGTGTCTTCATATTTTGCTCATCATCTGGGTATGACTCGAGGGTGTCTTGCCTTACCTGTGCATGTATCTACCCCCGTGGGTGATACTATTGTTATGGACCATGTGTATCTGTCATGTCTTGTTAGTATTGGGGGTCTGGAGACCCGGGTTGATTTGTTGCTTTTGAGCATGGTAGACTTCGATGTTATTCTGGGCATGGGCTGGTTATCTCTGTGTCATGCTATTTTGGACTGTCATGCAAAGACAGTCATGTTGACTATGCCAGGTGTTCCGAGAGTCGAGTGGCGTGGTTCGACCGATTATGTACCCAGCCGGGTAATCTCTTTCTTAAAGGCCCAGCGGATGGTTGGGAAGGGATGTTTATCATATTTGGCATTTGTGAGGGATGTTGGAGCTGAGACTCCTAGTATTGAATCGGTTCTTGTTGTGAGGGATTTCCCTGATGTGTTTCCAGCAGACCTGTCGGGTATGCCGCCGGACAGGGACATTGATTTTGGTATTGATCTGGTGCCGGGCACTCAGCCCATCTCTGTCCCTCCCTATCGCATGGCACCAGCTGAGTTAAAAGAATTGAAGGAGCAGCTTCAGGAACTCCTAGATAAGGGGTTCATTCGCCCGAGTGTGCCACCATGGGGTGCACCGGTCTTGTTTGTCAAGAAGAAAGATGGCACAATGAGGATGTGTATTGATTATAGGCAGGTTAACAAGGTGAAGAACAAGTATCCTCTACCGCGCATTGATGATTTATTTGATCAGCTCCAGGGAGAGAGGGTATTCTCGAAGATTGATCTTCGTTCAGGCTATCACCAGCTGAAGATCAGGGATTCTGATATTATGAAGACAACTTTCAGGACAAGATATGGGCATTATGAGTTTCAAGTTATGTCTTTTGGGCTAACCAATGCCCCAGCCGCGTTCATGCATTTGATGAACAACGTGTTCCGACCGTATTTGGATTCCTTTGTGATTGGTTTTATTGATGACATCCTGGTATACTCGCATAGCCAGGGGGAGCATGCTCAACATTTGAGGGTAGTATTGCAGAGATTGAGGGAGGAGAAGCTTTATGCGAAGTTCTCCAAGTGTGAGTTCTGGCTTGGGTCTGTAGCTTTTCTGGGACATGTGGTGTCTAGTGATAGTATTCAGGTTGACCCAAAGAAGATAGAGGCGGTACAGAGTTGGCCTAGACCGTCCTCAGCCACGGAGATTCGGATTTTCCTCGGTTTGGCAGGGTATTATCGCTGGTTTGTCCAGGGCTTTTCATCTATTGCTTCGTCCTTGACCAAGTTGACGCAGAAGGGTGCACCATTTGTATGGTCGGACGAGTGCGATGAGAGCTTTCAGAAGCTCAAGTCAGCTTTGACCACATCCCAGTGTTAGTCTTGCCATCAGCTTCAGGTTCTTACACCGTGTATTGTGATGCTTCGAGAGTTGGGATTGGATGTGTGTTGATGCAGGAGGGTAGAGCTATTGCTTATGCTTCTCGTCAGTTGGAGACTCATGAGAAGAACTACCCCGTTCATGATTTGGAGTTGGCTTCCATAGTTCATGCTTTGAAGATTTGGAGGCACTACCTATATGGCATATCTTGTGAGGTGTATACCGATCATAGCAGCCTTCAGCACTTGTTCAGACAGAAGGATCTAAATTTGAGGCACCGCAGGTGGCTTGAGTTGCTCAAGGATTATGACATTACCATTTTGTATCACCCGGGGAAGTCCAATGTGGTGGCTGATGCTTTGAGCTGAAAGGCGGTGAGTATGGGTAGCTTGGCGTACATTTCAGATGGGGAGAGGCCCTTTGCAGTTGATGTTCAGACTTTGGCCAATCGGATGGTGAGGCTAGATATTTCAGAGCCTAGTCGGGTGTTGGCTTGTGTGGTATCTCGGTCTTCCTTGTATGACCGCATTAGAGAGCGCCAGTATGATGATCCACATTTGCTTGTCCTTAAGGATAGAGTTCAGCATGATGATGCCAGGGATGTGACCACTGATAGTGATGGTGTGTTGAGGATGCAGGGTCGGATTTGCGTGCCCAATGTGGATGGGCTTCGGGAGTTGATATTGGAGGAGGCCCACAGCTTGCGATATTCTATTCATCCAGGTGCCGCGAAGATGTATCAGGATCTGAGACAGCATTACCGGTGAAGGAGAATGAAGAAGGATATTGTGAGTCATGTAGCTCGGTGTCTCAACTGTCAGCAGGTCAAGTATGAGCATCAGAGACCTGGTGGTGTACTTCAGCGTATGGATATTCCTGAATGGAAATGGGAAATGATTACTATGTACTTTGTGAGTGGTCTCCCTCGGACAACGAGGAAGTTTGATTCGATTTTGGTGATTGTGGATCGGCTGATCAAGTCCGCACACTTCATTCCGGTGTGTACTACCTATTCTTCGAAGTGGTTAGCAGAGATTTTCATTCGGGAGATTGTACGGTTGCATGGGGTCCCAGTTTCCATTAAATCAGACAGGGGTACTCAGTTCACTTCTTAGTTTTGGAGGACTTTTCAGCGAGAGTTGGGTACACAGGTAGAGCTAAGCACAGCGTTTCATCCTCAGACGGACGGGCAGTCCGAGCGTACCATCCAGATATTGGAGGACATGTTGCGTGCCTGTGTTATTGACGTTGGAGGTTCTTGGGCTGATTACTTGCCTCTTGAAGAATTTGCTTACAACAACAGCTATCAATCTAGCATTTAGATGGCGCCTTATGAGGCTTTATATGGGAGACGGTGTAAATCTCCGGTTGGTTGGTTTGAGCCCGACAAGGCTAGGTTGTTGGGGACAGAGTTGGTCCAGGATGCCTTAGATAAGGTGAAAGTGATTTAGGAGAGACTTCGTACGACTCAGTCATGTTAGAAGAGTTACGCGGACCGGAGGGTCCGAGATGTATCCTATATGGTGGGCGAGAAGGTCTTGCTAAAGGTTTCACCTATGAAGGGCGTCATGCGGTTCGGGAAGAAAAGGAAGCTTAGTTCGAGGTTCATTGGCCCTTTTGAGGTACTTAGGAGGATTGGGGAAATGGCCTATATGCTTGCTTTTCCACCCAGCCTATCGGGAGTTCACCCGGTATTTTATATGTTTATGCTCCGGAAGTATGTTGGGGACCCATCTCATGTGTTGGACTTCAGTACAGTACAGTTGGATGATGATTTGACCTATGATGTAGAGCCAGTGGCTATTTTGGGTTGTCGGGTTCGGATGTTTAGGTCGAAGGATATAGCTTCGGTGAAGGTGCAGTGGAGAGGTCGGCCAGTGGAGGAGGCTACTTGGGAGACTGAGCGGGAGATGCGTAGCAGATATCCTCATTTGTTTGAGACTCCAGGTATGTTTCTTGACCCGCTCGAGGGCGAGCGTTTGTTTTAGTTGGGGAGGATGTGACGACCCGGCCCGTCGTCACGTGAGTTACTACCCTATTTCCCCCATGTTGTGTTGCCTTATGTTTCAATATCGATATTTGAGTTGATCGGGTGGAATTGAGTTGGTTTTAGTTGGAAATGAGGCACTTAGCCTCTAAGAAGAAAGCTTGTTTTAGAAAAGCCAACCGGAAGTTGACTATATGGTTAGAGGGCTATGAATCCCGGTGGTTCGGTTAGCTTCGGGAGATGATTTGTGACTTAGGAGTGCGATCGGAATCGAATTTGGAGGTCCGTGTAGAATTAGGCTTGAATTGGCGAAATTTGAATTTTGGCGAATTTTAGTTGATAGGTGAGATTTTGATCCGAGGGACGGAATGGAATTTCTAGAGTTGCAGTAGCTTCGTTAGGTGATTTTGGGTATGTTTGCAAATTTTCAGGTCATTCGGACGTCATTTGGTCGGGTTCTTCATTGAATGCGCATTTCGGAAGTTTTGATGAAAACTAGGCTTGAATCCGAAGTGTTTTAATGGTTTTAGCGTTGTTTGGCGTGTTTTAAGGATTGGAACAAGTTTGAATAAGGTTGTTGGATGTGTTGGTGCTTTTGGTTGAGGTCCCGGGGGCCTCGAGGTGATTTCGGATGGTTAAACGGGGGTTTTAAGCAATTGTTGCAGTCAGATTTTTCACCCTTCTGGTATTTCTGCATCTGCGAAAAAGAGCCGCTTAAGCGGTTCCGCAGATGCGGTGAGGGAGCCGCAGAAGCGGGCAGGTGAGGCCCAGGGGTTTTCCGCATAAGCGGAAGAGGGGTCGCTTTTGCGGGACCGCGTAAGCGGTTAAAAGACCGCAGAAGCGGTTGATGGAAACCGCATAAGAGGAATGCTGGGTCGCAGAAGCGGTCCCAGGTGCTTTAAGTTAGATAGCATAAGCGGTCAATTAGCCGCATAAGCGGAACCGCAGGTGCGGTCAGGAGACCGCAGAAGCGGAAATCGGGCATGTGTTATAGTGAACAGTGTTCACAAACTTGGAAAAGAAGAAAACAATTTGGAGTTCGAGCAAAGTGGGTTTTTGGGCCATTTTGTAGAGGATTCGAAGGGGCTTCATCAGGTATGTATATTTGGACTCGGATTATGTTATTATGGTGTTAAAATATGAATTTATCACAGAATTTCAAGGAATTAATGGGTAAAAATAGAGGTTAGGGCTTGAAACCTAAGAGGATTTAAATTGATGATTTGAGGGGTCAAATGGACTCCGATTCTTGTGTATTTTATATGTACGAACTCGTGGCGAGACGGGGATTCCGAAGATGTGAATTTCGTAATTTATCGAGAAATGGGCCCGGGGCTCGGGTTTTGCCAACTTCATGTTTTTGGGTGTTTTTCGAGTTCTTTCAATTGGGTTATGTTCCATTATCTTAATATAACATATTCCTTATGGTTTTGGCCAGATTTGGCGTGCGAGGAGATTGATTCTAGAGGAAAAGGCTTGGTGGACTAATCTTTAGCCGGTTTGAGGTGAGTAATTGATGTAACTACTGTTCTGAGGGTTTGAAACCCAAGGAATTTCACATCGTGACGCTATATTGAGGCGTGACACGCATTCTACGGTGAGTGCAGGGTCGGTTACTGTTGGGGATTGATACTTGGTCCATCCCGAGTATGATTTCTTCTATATGGGCGATTGAGACGCATACTTTATCATTGTGGATTGGGCTTATTGCCGTGTTTGGGGCCTTGTGCCGACCTATAGAATCATTAGAGGATCTTTATGTGTTTTTCCTCACTTGTGTGCATAAAATAAATTCTAAGTCATGTTTTCAAACATTAAAAACAATATAATAACTGTGTTTTATACATGAACCTTAAATAAAAAGGATATGAGGGCTGATATCCCTATAGTATGTCACACCCGATTGGCTGTGGACTTATTTGACTGAGATGGGTCGGGGACCCAGTGGTGAGGATTTTTCCTTGATATGGATCGGGCTACATGACGTAGCGATTATTATATATTGATATTGAGGTCGAGAGCCTATTTTATGCCTATACCTGGCTGATATTCTGCTTGGGCTGTAGGAGCCCTTCCGGAGTCTATACACACCCCCAGTGAGCGCCGTCAACGTTAAATAAGTGGAGCGGGCTGCACGCCGCAGCGGATACTGGAGTGTACCGTTATATGTGTTGCACCCTTTCATGCATTATTGCTTAACTGTATTATTTGTTGTATACTTTTTTTTCGTTGGATTGGATATGAAATGCTAGATATAGAGTACTTTGTGCATTTCCTGCGTTTTCTTACTTTCAGACTTTAGTTATATTTATTATTAATTGAGTTGGAGTACTCACTTTACTCCCTGCACCTTGTGTGCAGATCCAGGGCAGTCTCAGGCTGATTGATTCCAGTTGATCCAGAGTTCTTTCCAGGAGTATTTGAGGTAGCTGCAGGGCGTTCGCAGCTACCGATTCTCCCCTCTATATTTATCCTTTATTTCCGCATTATCAGTATTAGACAGACTTTGTAGTAGGATATTATGCTGTCATTTGAGGCTCATGGTCGTGACACCGGGTCCTAGTTAGCCTGTGTTGGTGTTTTGTTAGAATTTTTGCATTATTATCAGTATTTCAGATTCTTGTCTTAAATGATATTTAACTTCATCTGTTTAATTAACGGGGTTATTGATATAAATGGTCAGACTTGCCTAGTAGTGTGCTGGGCACCATCACAACCGGGTTGGGGTCGTGACAGCTTCACATGGAGTACTCAAATGGGCAAAAATCGCTCGTATCCGCTCACTTTGTCTTTGCACGAAAACTCTTCGTGTTTACGGGCAAAGAGGGGCAGCTGTGAGCACGTAATTTTTGCCTCACATGAATTACTCCCACAAAATCAAAACAAAAATTGTTTGTTTTATTGTGTGCATTTTTGTGAATTTCCATAGTATTTTATGTCATTATTTGCCTGTGTCCGTGCAAGTTTATGTGTTTTAATAAATAAAAAAAATACAAAAAATATGTTGCATTTACACTTAGGATTAATTAAGTATGTGGTTGTTTTATAAAAAATGAAAAATCACAAAAATAGCGTACTTGGCATTTTTAGTGTTTAGTTTCAAATTTTATGATTTTTTCTTTTAGCTTGGTGTTTAATTATTTGTGGTAATTATTACTTAGAGTTAATGGTATTTTATAAGGTAATTTTGGCTTATAATTTAATTAGGATTTTTAGTTTTGATTTTAGGAAATAAAAGAAAAGGAAAAGAAATGAAAGAAATCGGAACTGGCTAAAAAATTCCTTAGCCCAAACGTTCAAACCCCTGAAACCCAACAATCCAGCCCAATTCCATGACCCAACACAGTCCACCACAAAACTCAACCAAACGACACCGTTTCGGTGCCAACCAATCTCGACCGTTCGTCCTTTCCCATCCAACGGTCCAAGTGTTTCCCCCATACCCGTCTAATTGACCCGAACTGTCTCCCATACCCGGTCTCCTTTAACCATCAAACGACCTCGCTTTGCTAAATGAATTGATCTGAGCCGTCGCTTTAATCTCATCCCACGGTACAAATTAATTGAGTAATCTAATATACTCAAATCCCTACCCCTCCCCAGACCAGACCCCCATACCTTCTCGTCTCTCACAAGACCCCAGAGACTCCTAACCTAACACCACCGCCCGCCGCCCACCAACAATTTCCCACGGCAGCGGGCAACCACCAAACACCTTCAAATTTACACCACCGACCCACCTCCACCTCCTCATTTCAAATATCCAAACACCTTCCCTCAAAACCCACCCGAGCTTTTCGAATATCCAAAAAACTGACAGTCCCTCCGCCGTGTCCGGTGGCATCACCTCCGATGGCCACAAAATTTACACCCTAGGTCCCCCTCACCTTCCTCCTTCCGAATATCCAAACGTCTACCATCAAATAACACCAGAACCACTCGAATATTCATTTAACCGCATGAACCCTAGCACCGCCACAAAATTCCCCGGTGGCGGCGCCATCTCCAATCAATCCCAAAACTACACCCCTGAACCACCATCACTTCCTCACCCCAAATCCCGTATCATTTTCCTTCAAACTTCTTTGGAACGATTCGAATATCGGATCAAAGGTTCGAGCCCTAAGAGCCTAAAAATAAAATTACATAGGCAGGGTCAAGGGTTCACTTTTATAAAGTCTTAGAACCAATTACATCGTGAAATGATGTCCTCCACCTGTTCTTGATAAAGAATAGATGAGGGACATCATCTTGCGGCGGAATTGAAAGGGTCAATAGAGGGTCAAGTTTGAACTGGTAAGTTTCCATTATTATTTCTGTTCTCCTTAGTATTCGCTCCATCTCTACCTCTTCTTCTTTTCTTCTACATCTATTTTGATTGGTCCAATCTGATTGAAATTGCAATTAGCTTCGAATCCAGTTTCTTTGCCTCTCTAACTCCTCTTTACTCTCTTAATTAGCCTTCTCGATACCTAGAAACCATAGGTTGTAAGACATGCCACTGAAGATGCCGCTATCATTCTTGGATACTGAATCCCTGTGCTTCTAGCCTTCTATCCGAAGTATGTGCTTTTTAGTTTAGTTTATTTATTCATATCTATATCTGTTAATTTTAGTTTTCATGTTCGAAATTATTTGGTTTTGTTTGTTTTGTTTTCTGATTTCTAGGTTTAGGTTAGTTAGCTTCTGTGTTGATTGTTAAATATCTAGAATTGCCATTAGGTTATCAGAACTTCAGTTTCTAATTTAGACATATTGGTTTGAATATAATTGAAATCAGCATAATACTATTGTTTGATTCCCTGATTAGATGGCTAGTGTAATCGCTTCAAAATATGGCATTCATTGTTTGTTTGTTCTCGTAAATACCAGTTTCAAGTTGTTCAATTGGTGTTTGATGCATGATTTTGGTTTCATGATAAGGCTGTCTAGGTGTTGAAATTGACACTTTGATTTTGTGATTTTGATAGAGGAATTGTGTAACTTAATTTGTAAATACATAATACTGTAAGGGTAATAACATGGGTATTCATGGGGGTAAAATGGGCAGTCTGACCTTAGGATTAACAGGGAATTTCAGGGATATTCAGGGGTTTAATTTGAATTTGAAAGGGGGTAATTAGCAGTAGCTTTAGGGGTTTAATAAGAGCTGCTAACTTGGGTAGAGGACAAAAAAGATATAGTAGTTTATAAGCACTAAGTTAGTGGATTTGGAAAAGTTAATAGACAAAGGATAGTGGGGAACACCTTTTTGATTTTAAGGGTTAAATATAGGATAGTTAATTGTCCACTAAGGCATAAAATCAGGAGAAAAAGAGATTTGAAAGCATATAAGAGACAAGTGAGAATGTGAAAAGAAAAAGGACTAAGAGTAAGGGTTGGGAGTCAAAAAAGAAAAACAGGCAGAGATACAGAGAGAAAAAAAAATAGAAAAGCTTAGAAGAGTTAAGAAGAAATATTCTAAAAACCTTAGAGAAGAAAAAAAATCGGAGAGATCCAAGAGCTAAAAAGAATCTGAAAAAGAAAGCTTGAGAGATCCCTTGAATAGAAATAATCGAACAAAAGTCTACTGTTTCATTGTTTCTGATTTCATCCTTAAGGTTTCCTGTTTTGCTAAAGTCATCTATGAATCAATTGGATTAGAATGGTTTAATTTGGTTTTCTAAAATTGAGTCTGAGTTGAATCTGGGGTTAAAATCATATTTGAACCTGTTTGGAAAATTGGTTTTCAAGCTGAGGGTTTAAGTGTGCTGTGCTATCAAATTTAAGCTGGTCCTTGTCTCATTTCCTGCTGTTGCTGTGTTATTGCTACTGCTGAATCTCACCTACTTTACTCTCATTGCCAGGTACACGTTTCAAATTTGGAAAAATGTAAAATGGTGTGATAAATTCTGAATGAAGGTCCTCAGATTTCCTTTGACATTTTTCTTTGTATTTTCATTTGACTTAAGTTTACTTAGTTTTATTTTAAAATATTGAGAATTGATGCTTTATATCCTATAGTCATAATGAAGTTACACTAAAATGTTTAGTATAAAGTATAGTAGACTGTTACATTGGGGACTCATGTCATTCATGGACTGTGTATAAACCTTATATGCTAGTATGTGCAAGTGATTTCAATATCATTTAAAAGTTAAACTGTATGTGGTAGGTGTTGAATTATTTCATAGTTTGAAAAGGGGTGCTGAAAGAAGGATACACAGTTCATTATTTTTTTTAGTTAAGTAGTATTCTGTTATATTTATTTATTTATTTGTAGTTCATCAAATTTACTGGAGTTTTTCTTATCTCATGTCAAGTGGAGATCAAGGGTATTTGAATGTCAAGCATATGCATTGACTAAAGGTTTTGTTTTTTAGTTTAATTGTGAGTTAGTTGATTTTGAGTGTGACCGTGGGTTCGAATCATATTCTGGACTGTTGAAATTTGAGGTCGGGCCTAGTTTCCATATGTTTAAATTCATTTACACACAGCTTGGAATTTGGTTTGCTGATTTCAGAGATCTCATGACTTAGTGTTGCCTGTATTCCTGCATAAACTCCTAATGTCTAAAAGGTTATAAGCAAAAATATGTGTTTAAAAATTAGATTTGAAAACCCCGAGTTTGGTCATAATGCTTACACTTGGTCTTTCTCGAAATTCTGTGCCGTGTAAGATTATTAAGAAGGGTGTGCAATTTGTAGAAAGACATATAAGCATAATTGAGACTTTAATGTATATTCTGAGTTCTTGTGACTCAATGTGTGTCGTACTGTTAATATTATTAATATTTTCTTCACCCGTTCTCATTTGAGCGCTGTAGCTATAACCATGTTATTTGGAGTTGAGATCAAGTTGTATCCATTTCATCAATCTGCCTAGTTTGGTCTTATGTTTGTCCACTGCATTTTCTTCATCACGGAAATGGTAAAGATTGATGATTGAATGGATTAGTGATAATGGATCATGGTTGTTTTGTTATAAATTAAAAGGTTTTAGGATTTAAGCTGATTGTGACATTAATATATTGTGGGGGTTGGATAAAGGCAATTAGAATATTTTGAATTTGACTAAGGATAGGCCATAGTTTAGTCTTGAATTATCATGAATTGGGCTCCAAAATTGATTACTGCTTCCTTGTGTCTAGGCTTGTTCATAGCCGATTTTAAGTTAAAAATATAAGTTAAATAAAGCGGTTAAAAGTTAAAATTTGCACATAGGTTCATTATTATTTAAAATCAGATAATTTAAGACGAATATAATAGTTGAGCGACCGTGCTAGAACCACGGAACTCAGGAATGCCTAATACCTTCTTCCGGGTTAACAGAATTCCTTACTCGGATTTCTGGTTCGCAGACTGTTAAATAGAATTATTATTTTCCTCGATTCGGGATTCAACCGGTGACTTGGGACACCATAAATCTCCCAAGTGGCGACTCTAATCTTTAATAATAATCCCGTTTCGATTGTCCTTTAATTGAAAAAACTCTTTTATACCCTTTTGGGAGTGTAGTAGGAAAAAAGTGGTGTGACAATACCTCCCATTCTTCTTCATTTTTTCCCACAAAAAATCAATCTTCTCTCTCAAATATCTTATCATCTAATATTCCATCTATATTCTATATTATTCTCTCAATTTTGTTACTATCAAGTATCAAGTTTTAACTTTCAAGTATTTGGGCAATTTTTTTGGAGCAACTTTCAAGCTTCAAATTAAATTCGTCAAGTATTTGGGCAATTTTTTTGGAGCAACTTTCAAGCTTCAAATTAAATTCGTCAAGTATTTGGGCAATTTCTTCAAGTTTCAATTATGGCCAAAAGGAATTTAATATGCATAATGCTTACCCTGTTGATCAAATTATTGATTCGGATTGGGATGCGATCAGAGAGCTTACTAGATTTTTAGAAAAAATTTATTATGCTACAAAATAATTTTCTGTTATATATTATCCTACTGTTAGCCAAATATTATGGTATATTTTTGGAATTTCTGTTGTATTTTCTAAGTATAAAACAAATCCAACTTATGCACCGGCCATTAAAGAAATAATTTTAAAATTTAAAAGGTATTTTTTCCCTATTCCCGAAGTTTATTTAATTTCTACTCTACTTAAACCATCTTTAAAACTAAGAGGTGCAAAGGTACTTGTTCGTAAAATTTATGAGAATTTAGAAATTCAAGAAAATGAACAACCATCTCTCGAAAATTGCCAAGCTAGCATATATTCTTATGCTAGATTTATGTTTGATAAATATAAATCTATGGATACAACTAATACTGAAACTGCTCCGTCTACTTCTAAATCTGAAGCAGAAGTTTTATGGGAAGATATGAATGATATAACAGGTTTGGATTACTCTATAGATGATGAACTTGATTCTTATCTTAATCAAGGATTGGAAAATATTAAAAACGAAGAAGGCAAGGAATAACTTTTGTCATGGTGGAGGGAGCGTGGCAAGGCATTTCTAACACTTTCAATTATGGCCCGAGATATCCTGGCTATTTAAGCATCATCAGTAGTATCAGAGAGTGCTTTCAGCGCGGCAAGATTTCAAATTGGAGATCATAGACATTCATTAGCGGAGGACAGTCTAGAGATTTCCGTGTTATTCAGAGATTGGATTAATTCAGAAAGAAGAAATCTTGGTTTTGAAAAATTAACCACTAAGGAAGAAGAAGAATATAATGAGATACTAACCACTGGGAGCGATGACGACATCGAGCTCATGGAACATCAATCAACATTGCCAATTCTATTAGAATGTCCGAGAGATATTATTGATAATTTACAAAGAAGCTATATAGGAGCTTACAAATATTAGTATGATAATTTGTAATTGGCTATTAAGAGGCCTAGTTCAAACAGAACCCTTCCTAGAAGGTGGCTGCGTAGATTAGGTGCTCTTCAAAAGAATTATATTTGTATTTGAGATTTGAAAGTTCTATTAATAAAATAAAAGGCTCTAAGCATTGAATTATTTATATAAATTATCTTAAAAAAATTATAACTCTATTATAAATTTATATTTACTAGAATATTTCATTACAAGTCTTTTGTTTTAATATTTTATAATTCTTTACTTGTTTTTGTAATTTTTGTTTTAACATTTAATTTTTTAAATAAGTCAAAAAACTAGCCCTTGCAAACTTAAAAACTTAGTCATTTTAAAAAAACTAGACATTATTTAAAAAAAAACTACACTTAGGGCCCACGAACCCGTCCCGTCCCGTCCCGTTTGTTAGCGGGATGGGATGGGACAACCGTTTTGTCCCGTTTGTCCCGTCCCATCCGTTTCGTCCTGTCCCGCCACCATCCCGCTTAAATGTCGTCCCGTCCCATCCCGTCAATTTTGTCTCGTCCAGTCCCGTTGGACAACCATACATCTGCCTAAGAAAATGCTGGCCAGCACTTCTCTTTTGACTTTAGAAACTGCAGGACAGGTTCTTCCTTGTGAGGTGAAACGCCCTTATTTTGCTAATTATTTTCTTCTTTTAGGAAGGTTCTTGTATTATCATACTTTTTGACGTCCCCAAGTAATGTCTTTCGTAGAAACTTTCTTTTTCTAATATAATAATTAGTAAGGAAAAGAGGACCTTTGCCCATTCTGTTTTAATTTCTGTATTTAAATTGAGAGAACATAGGAAGAGAAGCTGGTAAAGTTATTGCCATGTGATTCAGGAGGTTATGGGTTCGAGCCGTGGAAATAGTTTCTTACGGAAATGCAGGAGAAGATTGCGTACAATAGACCTTTGTGGTCCGGTCCTTCCCCGGACCCTGTGCAAAGCGGGAGTTTAGTGCACCCAACCCCCCAAAATTTACTTCAATAATCAGGTTTGAGTGTGTACAATTATTCCCGTAGTCAACAGGTATGTAAGAAGGTTCAAAATGCCAAACATACCGAAATATGATGGGACTTCGGACCCTCAGGAGCACATAAGCACTTATACAATGACAGTGAAAGGAAACAACTTGGCTCAATATGAGATAGAGGACCTTGAAATAGTACTCCCTCTTACTTGAACACTCAATAGGTTTCTTTGAGATGCTCGCATATTCTTTTATCAAGGCACATGCCCGGGCCAAGAAGTTCGAAGCCCGGAACACGGACATATTCAGAATTTTGCATGGAGAGTCTAAATTGATGCGCAAGTTCGTGATCAGGATTCGGAAAGAAAGGATGTTGCTACCAGTCGTGCTTTGAGATGCTCGCATATTCTTTCATCATGGCACATGCCCGGGCCAAGAAGTTCCAAGCCCGAAACTCAAACATATTAGAATTTTGCAAGGAGAGTCTAAATTGATGCACAAGTTCGTGATCAGGTTTCAGAAAGAAAGGATGCTGCTACCAGTCGTGCCAGATGAATGGGCAGCTGAGACATTTACTAACGGGTTGTACCCAAGGAGCTCCGACGCCTCCCAAAAACTAAAAGAAGCTTGCCCGAGTTCCAAGAAACTACATGGGCAGATGTCCATAACCGTTATGAATCAAAGATAAGAATAGAAGATGATCAGCTTGGGTTCTCGGTATCAAGTAAAGGTCGGGATCGACAAAAGAATAAGGATAAATCAAAGGATGATTTTGGTGCAGATCGACGATCTTCTAAGGGCCGGTGTTTGCCCTACAAAAGGGCTGAAGACACGACATCAAAGGGTTCAGACGGCGGATAGGTTCGCTCCCGATAGAAGAACTGGCCGCGACCGGAATAACAGGTCATTGGAAGACAAAGAGGTATCAGGTACCCGGGATTCTAGCTATCCCAGGCTGTCCGATTACAATTTTAATGTCAACGTATTGGAGCTAGTATCAGCGGTGAGGAACATCAAGGAAGCACGATTCCCGAGGCCAATGAGATCTATTCCTAGTCAAAGGGATCCTAATCTATGTTGGGAGTATCATGGGACTAACGGCCACTAGACCAGGGACGGTCGATATTTGAGCGAGGAGGAGGCAACATTGTTGAATAATGGCCATCTCAGAGAGTTCTTAAGCGACCGGGCTAAGAACAATTACGGTTGCAGCGGGGACAGCGTGGAGCCCTAGAAGATAGGTCTCCCTCCCCGACTAACCATCAACATGATTTTTGGTGGAAACGAGATCAACGGTGTGACATTTTCGACAGCAAAAGACAAAGATATCGGTGACTCATAGGAAGCGACTTTGGGAAGTTGCCGAGGACGACATCACATTCACATAAGAGGATGCCGATGGACTTATACCGCCGCACAATGATTCCCTGGTAATTTCTCTTAATGTTCTACACTTTAAAATTAAACATTTTTTGGTGGACCCAGGAAGGTCAGCCAACATCGTTCAATGAAGAGTACTGGAGCAAGCCAAACTAATCGGAAGCATCATTCCGACAACAAAACTCCTCGCCAGGTTCAACTTAGCAAGTGTATCAACCTTTGTGCTTTGCCAATAATACGAGTTATTATTTCTCTTTGTAGCAATTTTTAGGTTCCAATGACACTAATAAGAATGGTGCAAAAATAACATTATCCCTACGAGATTTGAGAAAATATTAATTGTCACGCCTCCTTTTTTTACACACCTACCCGGAAGGATAAATGTATAAGGGAGTTTTTCCAATTTAAGTGACATTATTCGAACTGGGATTATTTATTTATTCTTAGAGTCGCCACTCGGGATAGGATTGGTTTTTGGTGTCCCAAGTCACCGGTTTAATTTAAATCCCAAATCGAGAAAAATTGTCGATTTCCCAATTGGAGTCTGCGAACCAGAAATTCTGTGTAAGGAATTCTGTTGATCCGAGGGAAGGTGTTAGGCACCCTCAGATCTCGTGGTTCTAGCACGGTCGCTTAAATTATTATAAATGGCTAAAAATCTAATTTTTACATGCTCCAATCTATAGTGCAATTTTATAATTATTTACCGCTTTTTAGCTATTTTTCGAAAGTGAACGTCGTTTAAAAATGTATTTTCGTATCACGTCACATGAAATGCACCCGGATCCTCGACACATTCTTATTCAACGTTTTTGGATTTGGATTTGGG
>MU736440.1:1886-21297 GCA_026770625.1 Nicotiana glauca
TAAACTAAGTTATGCATTTTCAATAAAAACAATACAAAACTAAAAAATAGATATCTACACTATTGTCATTTCTAATGTTGAATTGAATTTTCTTAGCTAGCATTAGTATTGATGTGAAGTTTATTTGAATTACTACCTTTATGAACTTTAAAATTTATTGGACCATTCAAGAATGTTAATTCCAAACTTGAAACAATATGTTTAAAGATAAAACTGTGAAAAAGTTTAAGAAATATTTATGAATTATATTAAAAATAAATATTTATATGTATAAAATATTTGTAAAAATTGAATAAATGTAATATCGGGTTGGTTTAGTTTCGGTTAGACTTTTTTTAGGTAAAACCAAACCAAACCAATTATGGTCGGGTTATTTTTTCCAATACCAAACCATGTCAAGCCAACCCATAATCGGGTTTTTTTTTCGATTTGACTCGGATTATCAATTTGGTGAGGTTTATTGGTTTTCTTTGTACACCTCTAACAGAAGGATTAAGTTGGAGTTGTCTAACATTGAAAGTGTGTTTTCCTTTCTCTGATTATTTTTTTCACAAAATGCAAAATACTATAACTAAATTGAGAAAGCCGTAGAAACATGATGCTGAAGATCATAATGATTTCAATTTCCAATTGAAATGATATATGTTGTATCTAGATGCGACATAAAACAACAATTGCCAAATGCGATTTATAAATAGCTATTAATAAATCAGCTTAGAAGAGGTAATTGAAAATGACACTTATAAATCGCAATCAATATGCAACCTGTAAATCGTAATTAATGAATGCGACTTATAATTTACACGAGAATGTAACTTTAATTTTATTGCAACTATTGTGATTTATAGATTGCAAGATTGCGATTTATAGTCGCAGTTAGCAAATGCGACTTCTGAATTATAGTTTTTTTCTCGAAATATTTTCTTGCCTACCAACTTTCGCTGACATTACTTCACTCTTCCTTTCTCTATACAACTTCCTTATCATTAATAAGTCGCAATTGCCGAATGCGACTCATAAGTGGCTATTACTTATAAGTCGATGTTGTAAATGCGATTAAAAATCGCAATTAGTAAATCAACTTATATAAATCGTATATACAACCGAATGAGACTTATAAATCGCAATTAACTAACAGCTTGTTCGGATAGTTGTTATGCATTCTTTTATTGTATTGGATTGTATTGTACTATATCGTTTTGATATATACAATATTTGGATAGATTGTATTGTTTGTCGTTATTTCATGATGTCATGCACCAACAATATATAAAATAAACTTATAATATTATAAAGAAAAAGTAAGATATGAAAGATAGAGTAAAAGATATAATAGGATTATTTAATAGGAGTAATAAGGAAGGGTAAGATTTTAAAAAAAAAAAGGTAACAAAGTGATCACGCCAAATTGGTCGTTCCATAAAGTGACACATTTTATTGTTACTTAACAACGAATTTAACGACTGTAACAATTAAAATAAATATTATATTTAAAATAACAATACGATACAATATAACAAATAACAACCATCGAAACAATAAATTGCAATTAATCATTGCGGCTTAAATTAAGAAAGCAGTGGAAACATGTTCGATATTGAAGACCATAATGATTTTGCTGACCATGCATACTTGTTGCTTAATCTCCAATTTCCCATGGAACATTAATTAGTCTCAAGAATGTTTTGCTTCAACATAAAGCAATTTTAATCACACATTCACATTGTTTCTTATTCTTATATTACAAGGACCACAATTGTAAGATACCCATAAAAAGGGAAAAATAAAAGAAAAACGAAAACAAAATTCTAAATCAATGGCATAAATTCGACTCAAAGCCAAAGAAGAACTCAGAGAAGCTCGATTGAGGTGATATTATATTAATTCTCATTACATTTATTGTTTCTTAATTGAATGCAACATATTTTGGGGCATCAGTGTAACACTCATTATATATAAAGGAAAATGTCTCCCCCTACTAATTAGTGTAAGTTATAGAAAGCAAAATAAATGCCAAAATTTACACTAAATTGTATCCATGTCTATTCTGCGAATCCTCTACATCTTGGGGTTCATTTGCAATAGTCAATATATAGTCACTAACTAAGCTCGTGATTTATGCCGTCGTATAGTTCTTCTTTCTTTTATATTTTTATTTTTCTGAAAGAAAAAAGATATATTTGGTTTAAATACACGATACCTTAGTAATATATTATTTGCGATAAATATTTTTTCATGCAAAACAACTTAATTGTAATGAAGAACTATAAAATGTTTTGATTGATTGTTGACCAACTATAACTAACATGCAAAATTAAGATGCCAAAAATATATTATATTCTTTAATAGTTTTCTAACATAATGGGAACAATATACCAAGGAAATCATCAAATTCCCGTGTATAAGTAGTGGAATATTTTCCTTTAGAGAAAAAGTAGAATAATTGAAACTTTTCATTGAGGGCATCCTCTTTATTGACGCGAGAGAACCATGGTTTGGTTAGCTGTCATTTTATTTATTTATTTATTACAATTAAAAGAATAGTCAAAATTCCAACTGCCACACCGTTCACCAAACAAGAATCCACGAGCATAGTCAGCATTGGATATTCAACTGCAATTGTTTAATACAACTTACTTTGATCCTATCAATTCACTTCTATTTTCATTTCAGCCCCCAAAAATAATCTTATCTTAATACACGTACAAATAGTAACTCTAATATGAACTTACTCTATCCTTTATTTTTCCTCATCAAGAGTCTTGAAAATTGATATTCTACCAAATTAGAATCAAATAATGTGACGGCATAGATAAAAAATCTTAAGTTTGAAATTCGAAAATTTTATATACTTTTTGGTGAATTTAAACCTAATACGAAATAATAGAACCAATTTTGTGTTTCGGATGTATTTTTAAAAAATGATACTGTATATGCTAACAACATAAAATGTTGCATTATTCTAGTTCTACAGAAAACAAAAAAAAAAGAATTACAAGAAAATACATGACTTCACATCATAGCAAAAAATTGCTCATGTTTTTAAGTTTTACTCGGCCTAACCCGCATTGTACATATTTTGAAAGCACTAGCAAATTCAAAATATGTGTTCTTACAACCATTGCTTCTAACCTCTATGGAGTTAAATTTGTGTTCTCATAACCATTGCTTTCACTCTCTCTTCTTATCACATCTTCTACATATGATTCAAGAGACCATGTATTTTCTGCTTCTACTCTTGTGTCACCTTATTGCAATGTAAGAAAATTAAAGAGTAGAAGTCCACCATTGAAGACCATTCAAAGCTTTGTTTTCGAAAATGGGTATTTTTGAATTTGTTAGTTGTTTGGATTGGGTGTAATTCTAATTGATTGAAAATATCAAAAGGAGTCCAACATTTAAATTTGAAGTGATTTAGAGTAGATTTGAGCAAGATAAGAGTTAAATTTCACAAAAGATGCTAGGAAGAAGACTAAGTCAGTTTTTTGTATAACAATGTATAATCTTGTATAATAGTATATATGAGTGTATAAACACATCTTATACATCTTTATACAAGCGTCCGTAGACGAACTTCTTTCGCGATTTTCAGTTGCAATTCTTGTTCAAAATTGGTACAAATCTCCATTAAATGACTTCAAATTTTATATACAACCTCCTTATATTATTTCTAACAAGTCTAAATAACATCCACTCTAAAATTTCTCAAAAAATCAAATTTAAAATTTAAACCCACATATTTAAACTTGTTAAAAATCTAATTTTCACCACCTAAATGAATTTGGTTTATTGAACTAATATTTGAGTCGTAGTTACTGATTCGAAAATTAACTTAAAAGCTTGAGAAATCTTTTTTAAAAATTAAATAGTAATTTTGAGAACATATTGAAGTTGGATGTTAAATCTTAATCGATTATTTTTTGGCTAGTGGGTTGTAAATAAAAAATGGATTATAAAATTAAAAAGTAGGTTGCCCGATTATTTTAATGTGAAATTTTTCCAAATAAAAAGGCGGCGACACGTTCGGCACACCCTGGAAAACTCCAAATCTTGTCTCTGACTTATCCTTTTTTTTTTTTTTTTTTTCAAAAANAAATTAAATAGTAATTTTGAGAACATATTGAAGTTGGATGTTAAATCTTAATCGATTATTTTTTGGCTAGTGGGTTGTAAATAAAAAATGGATTATAAAATTAAAAAGTAGGTTGCCCGATTATTTTAATGTGAAATTTTTCCAAATAAAAAGGCGGCGACACGTTCGGCACACCCTGGAAAACTCCAAATCTTGTCTCTGACTTATCCTTTTTTTTTTTTTTTTTTTGCAAAACAAAGTTGAATGTGAGATAATATCAGTAATCTCTGCCAATTTTTCATATTTGTCAGAAGCTCTTTGGTATTACAAACAATTTCCTATGTAACATTGAATCATTAAAAGTTTTAGTTCTGGATACTTGATTGATAAAAGCTTGGTCAAGTTTTTTATTGTTTAGTAATTAGTCAATTTTATTACGATTGCTACTTAGAAAAAGTTAATATGGACTAAATTTACTGCAGAATTTTACATAACCATATCTGAATTCTTAAGTAATTTTTTCTCATTCAAGTGTCTATATATAGTTCGTTACTTGGTTATTATACTGTATTTATAAATAATAAATCTGAAAAATAAAACGTTAGCGTATAAACGTAAATATAAATGAGACAGTAATTAATTCGAGCCCACTGAATTCACAGTGTTTCGTTAAGGAATTTAATCCCCTCCTAATACCCAAGGTTATGGATTATTTCCTCCAAGGATAGAACGAATTACACACTGGTGTAGCGGTACTTCAAACCCCAGTGTTTCAGCGAACAAAAAGTTCGGCAGCAAATCACACTTACGAATGCTTTGTTTGTAGTTTAAAACAATGCAGAACAAGGGAGGACAATTCAGAAGTCGAATGAAAATTCTGAGAGGAAGCAATGCACAGTATAGCCATTTATAGCAGTCAGTTGAGACCCGTCACCCTCAATGGTGGAGGATGCACTTGCTTGGTGGGAGGAACACTTGGCCATGGTGGGAGGAGCACTAGGCGGCTGCTGTTGCAACGCGAACAAATAAATTTGGTCCAAAAACTAATCAATCGATCGATCATTTGACCAAATTCGAAGCCGAAGCCGAAGCCGAGCCGAGTGAGCGAGCGACGACGATGACGGCGCGAGACTTGCCTTCTTCCTAACTCTTTAAGAGCTACATGAAGTGCATTTGTATATAAACCCACCAAAATTCTTATCATCTACCAATGTGGGACAATGTCTTATTAAAAGAGAGAGGGAAACTTAAAATTTTACTCAAAATTTTTATTTTCCCTCCATTTCCCATTTACCCTCTTTTTAATATCTTTCTATATTAAAAATTCTCAACAATCCCCTACATGAATGGGGAATGGCTATATCACGAAAATATGCATGAAAAACTAGTGTGATTCGCAAGCAAGGATTAATTGCATCTGGATAAGTAGGTTTCCCTTTGAACTTTCTGTGGTGTACTTATGTCGGATATATTAGGTCAATCGGTAGATTTGATATCTTTGAACCGACGAACTTTAATGTATACCTAGACAACCATAAGTCACACAATCAACTCTCAACCGTCTTTGGTTCTCATTGTTGTGTTCGTTTCAGCCATGAACACCGCCTGGTTTCATAAGTGCGTAGAGAATTGGCCTTGCAGAATTCTCCTTGAAGCGGCTAACACTTCACACTTACATAGGTGATTCCTAAACGTGTCATCCTGTAGATACACTATTTGATATACTACGTATCAAATTTAGAAATCATTAAAAAGCCTTAATGCTTTATCCTTGGTACTGAACATTGTCTCATCACGAGAATGGACCAAAATTTTTTATGACAATGTTGAACAGTCATTAATGACTTTGTTTGATCTCCTTGAACCTAAATCTTAGGATCTCCAATCTTCTAGGTAGAGTTACCGCCACAATGACTTGTTCTCGGCCATAGTCTCATTCCCCTCGATGATTTATCAACTACCTCTCTAGTTAGGCCTTTTGTAAGTGTATCCGACACACTATCACTTGACTTTACATAGTCAATCGTGATAATTCCTCTAGAGAGTAATTGCCTAACGGTTTTATGTCTTCGTCGTATATGACGAGATTTACCGTTATACATAACGCTCCCAGCCCTTCCAATTGCCGCTTGGCTATCACAATGTATGCATATTGGTGCCAACGGTTTGGACAAAAAAGGAATGTCTTCCAAGAAATTTCGGAGCCATTCAACTTCTTCACCGACTTTATCTAAGGCTATGAACTCAACCTCCATTGTAGAGCAGGCAATACAAGTTTATTTGGACGACTTCCAAGATACCGCTCCTCCGCCAATAGTGAATACATATCCACTTGTGAACTTCGAATCATTTGAACCGGTGATCCAATTTGCATCACAATATCCTTCAATCACCGCAGGATATTTGCTGTAGTGCAAATCAAAGTTTTGAGTATGTTCTAAATATCTCAAAACTCATTGCATTGCCATCCAATGAGTTTGATCTTGATTGCTCGTGTATCGACTTAGTTTACTTATAGCACAAACTATATCTGGTCGTGTACAATTCATGATGTACATTAAGCATCCCAACACACGAGCATAATCCAATTGTGATATTATTTGGCCTTTGTTCTTAGCTAATGCAAGATTCACGTCAATTGGAGTCTTTGCAACTTTAAAGCCCAAGTGCTTGAATTTTTCAAGTACTGCCTTAATATAATGAGATTGGGACAATGCCAGACCTTGAGGANCAACAAGTATACACACCTTCTTTTCTTTACCTGGAACCACAAACCCTTCAGGTTGTTCCATGTAGATTTCTTCCTCCAAATATCCATTTAAGAAGGCTGTCTTTACGTCCATTTGATGAATTTCAATACCATAAACTGCAGCTAAAGCTACTAGCATTCGTATGGACGTAATTCTCGTCACTGCAGAGTATGTATCAAAGTAGTCAAGACCTTCTCGTTGTCTATACCCTTTGGCAATAAGTCTTGCCTTAAATTTATCAATAGTGCCATCATCTTTCATTTTTCTTTTAAAAATCCATTTACAACCCAAAGGTTTATTTCCAGGAGGAAGATCAACCAATTCTCATGTATGGTTTTTCAATATGGATTCTATTTCACTATTGACTACCTCTTTCCAGAACAATGATTCCGAAGAGGACATAGCTTCTTTAAATGTTCGAGGCTCATTCTCCAATAAGAAAGTCACAAAATCTGGTCCAAACGAAGTAGACGTTCTTTGACGTTTACTACGTCTTGGATCCTCCTGATTAAATGTACTTTCTTTTGTTTCTTCCCGAGGTCGTTTAGATCCTTCACCAATCGACTCACATTCCTTTTTATACAGATATATATTTTCAAAGAGCTCAGCATTATCTGATTCTATAACCGTATTATTATGAATGTTGGGATTTTCTAATTTATGAACGAGAAATCGATATGCTTTACTATTGGTCGCATATCCTATGAAAGCACAATCAACGGTTTTCGGTCCTATTTTTACCCCTTTGGGGTTTAGGAACTTGCACTTTTGCCAAACACCCCCACACTTTCAAATAATTCAAGTTGGGCTTCCTTCCTTTCCATTTTTCATATGGAATGGATTGTGTTTTACTATGGGGTACTCGATTTAGTATTCAGCTAGCCGTAAGAATGGCTTCCCTCACAAGTTCGGTGGCAAACCAGAACTTATCAACAATGCCTTCATCATCTCCTTTAATGAACGATTCTTTCTTTCTGCAATCCCGTTGGATTGAGGCGTGTAAGGGGCCATTGTTTGATGAATAATTCCATATTCTAAATATATTTTTTCAAAAGGAGATTCATATTCACCACCCCTATCACTTCTTATCATTTTGATTTTCTTGTTAAGTTGAGTTTCAACTTCATTTTTGTATTGCTTGAATGCATCTATTGCTTCATCTTTACTATTAAGTAAGTAAACTTAGCAATATCGAGTACTGTCGTCAATAAAAGTTATGAAATACTTCTTTCCACCGCGAGATGGTATTGACTTCATGTCACAACTATCTGTGTGAATTAAGTCTAAAGGATTTAAATTTCTTTCAACCGACTTATAAGGATGTTTAACATACTTAGATTTCACACATATTTGACATTTTGATTTTTCGCATTCAAACTTAGGCAATACTTCCAAGTTAATTATTTTTCGTAAGGTTTTATAATTGACATGACCTAAACGTTCATGACATAAATTATTTGACTCAAGTAAGTAAGATGAAGCTGAAATTTTACTATTATTTTCAATAATTATTACATTCGTCTTGAAAAGGCCCTCAGTAAGGTAACCTTTTCCTACAAACATTTCATTCTTACTTATTACAACCTTGTCTGACACCAAAACGCCCTTAAAACCATGTTTTACAAGAAGTCCAGCAGAGACTAAATTCTTCCTAATCTCAGGAACATAAAGGACGTTGTTCAAAGTTAGCACTTTGCCGGAAGTCATTTTCAGAAATATCTTCCCATATCCTTCAATCTTGGCCGTTGCAGCATTTCCCATGGAAAGCGTCTCTTCGGGTCCAGCAGAAGCATATGTAGAAAATACTTCTCTCACAGCACAAACATGGCGGGTGGCTCCAGAATCAATCCACCGTTCCTTAGGATTGCCCACCAAGCTGCATTCAGAAAGCATGGCACATAAGTCATCAATATCATCATGTTTTTCTACCATATTTGCTTGACCCCTTTTCTTATCTTTCTTCCGAGCTTGACACTCCATAGATTTGTGTCCGATTTTCCCACGGTTATAGCAGTTTCCACTGAACCGCTTCTTGCTTGGGTTGTATTTCGGACCAGAAGCCTTTTTTCTCTTTTTGTTATCTTCAATAATATTTGCTCCCATTATTATTGAATTTCCACGGCCTCTCCTTTCAGCAACTTTATTGTCCTCTTCGATTATCAATCGAACAATGAGATCTTCAAGGGACATCTCCTTTCGTTTGTGTTTCAAATAATTTTTGAAGTCCTTCCACAATGGAGGCAACTTCTCAATTATTGCTGCTACTTGGAATGCTTCATTGATGACAAGACCTTCAATGAAAATTCCGTTAGTAAAAATACTAAATTTTTTACTTTCAACATCAATATTTATTTGAAACATACATTCAGCAAGTAGATCATAAATAATCACTTGCAATTCCTAGACTTGGGAAATAACATACTTGCTATCTACCATTTTGTAGTCCAAAAATTCTGCGGCGACGAATTTCTTCATTCCGACATCTTCAGTTTTGTACTTCTTTTCAAGCGCATTCTATAATTCTTTTGACGTCTTCACGCCATTGTATACATTATACAGATTATCATCCAGTCCGCTAAGAATATAATTCTTGCACAAAAAGTCAGAATGCTTCCACGCCTCAATCACGAGAAAGCTTTCATCCTTTGGAGTTTCATCGGGCACATCAGGAACATCTTCCTTGATGAACTTATGTAGACATAACGTAGTCAAGTAGAAGAACATCGTCTGCTGCCAGCGCTTGAAATCAATCCCGAAATTTTTTTCGAGTTTTTCTGCCGATGCCAACGCCGGTGTTCGGCTTGTCGATGCGTTGACAGTCAGCGTCGGAACATGACTTGTCGATGCGTTGACAATCACCATCGGAACAGCTTGGTTTTCGCTTTCATTTGCCATTTTTTCTGTAAAAAATTTCACAAACAAATGTTTAATAAATGTTTTAAACTGGAGTTACAAAATCACGTAAATTTTAATCTCCAACAAAATGCCACGAAGGCTTTACTCTCCAAAACGAGAGTACACAAAACTACAAAGGTTTTAGTTTCCAGAATAATAAGGATAACACAAATACAGAAATAAAAATTATTAAATTCCTTAAGCTTGTTCGTCACTTGGTTATTATCCTGTATTTGTAAATAATAAATTTGGAAAATAAAACGTTAGCGCATAAACGTAAATATAAATGAAACAGTGATTAATTCGAGCCCACTGAATTCACAGTGTTTCCTTAAGGAATTTAATCCCCTCCTAGTACCCAAGGTTATGAATTATTTCCTCCAAGGATAGAACGAATTACACACTAGTGTAGCGGTACTTCAAACCCCAGTGTTTCAGCGAACGCAAAGTTCGGCAGCAAAGCACACTTACGAATGCTTTGTTTGTAGTTTAAAACAATGCAGAACAAGGGAGGACATCTCAGAAGTCGAATGGAAATTCTGAGAGGAAGGAATGCACAGTATAGCCAACGTTGAGT
This sequence comes from Nicotiana glauca, assembly GCA_026770625.1. Classification (NCBI taxonomy): domain Eukaryota; kingdom Viridiplantae; phylum Streptophyta; class Magnoliopsida; order Solanales; family Solanaceae; genus Nicotiana; species Nicotiana glauca. The sequence continues at coordinate 12,181 of MU736440.1, forward strand.
TTTTCTGTGAAGAGAGTAGCAAGAGCTCTTAATTTTCGGTGTCTCTTTCTCTCCAGCTGCTGCTCTATTTATAGCAGTCAGTTGAGACCCGTCACCCTCAACGGTGGAGGATGCACTTGCTTGGTGGGAGGATGGGAGGAGCACGGACTATATCACGTTAATATTCACTATTAACAAATAAATTTGGTCCAAAAATTAATCAAGCCGAAGTCGAGCGACGACGATGACGACGCGAGACTTGCCTTCTTCCTAACTCTGTAAGAGCTACATGAAGTGCATTGGTATATAAACCCACCAAAATTTTTATCCTCTACCAATGTGGGATAATGTCTTATTAAAAGAGAGAGGAAAAACTTAAAATTTTACTAAAAAATTTTATTTTTCCTCCATTTTCCATTCACCCTCTTTTTAATATCTTTCTATATTAAAAATCCTCAACATATATGTTATTTATGGGAGACATTAACTCAGTCAAATTCAATGTATACTTTTTTTTAACCGGCATACATAAATCATATACAATTTTACGTATATTACAATATTCCGCGGCTATTTTTCTTTTATTTAATAAATTAAGTGGGGCCCTATTTGGGTTAATTCTTAAAAAAAAAAAAAAAGGATTTTCCGGTTGTATCTAGAACAGGTAAATAACCAATCTCGAAATATGACTACTACGAAGAATGGAGGTTCATTATGTGATTTTCCAGGGTTAAATACGTTGTACTTTTCTGGTCTTAACAGATCATATGCTTCTTCTACATAGTTTTCAATATATATATATATACACACACTACATGAGCTCTTATTTCAAGTTTTATATCTACAAAAATATCGTAATATGCAAATAAACAGATTGCCCCTTTGTGCACATTAACTTTACTGCCATTGTATTCACGTTAAATCATGCATTTAGCACTGCGTTGTATTCACATTTTTAAATAATAGTAATAATTTTACACTTCCAAGGATGAAGAAAAATAAAAACAAAATGAAATAAAGGTAAACAATAAGGGTGTATAACGGAAAATATTTTTCAAGAAAATATTTTCTTGGAAAATAAGTAATAATCTTATTCATTTTTTCGGTTTTTGATACGCAAATTAAGGAAAATGACTTCTCAAGAGTATTCACAAATATTTTAAATATAATAAACATGAAGCCATAAACTTTCAAACTAACAACCTTCCGGACCACAAATTTCATAAACTTTCGAACCGCTAAACTTTCAAAACTGCGAAATTTCGAACCCGTAAACTTTATATAATTTTTAGACTCGTAAATTTTCAAACACATAAACCTCTGAACTCATAATTTTGGAACTTGTAAAATTTTGAGCCTTTAAACCGATAAATAATAAAATTAAAACTGAAAAATATATTTAATTTTTTTTTTTGGGGGCGGGGGGTGGGGGGAGGGAGTAGTAGGGTGAGAGGTAACGGAAAAATTAAAATTTGAAAAAAAGAAAATCTTTTTTTGGAGAGGGGCTACGGTAGGTTGATGAGGGTGGGGAAGGTTGAGAAGGAGCTTTGGAAAATATTTTCCCTTCTTTTGATAAGGAAAACATTTTTCTCCAATTGCAGAAAAATGAATTGATAAGAAAAATATTTTCCAAAACATTTAAGACAACAAAATATGGAAAAATTAGAAAACATTTAAGAAAAGTTTTCAAATGGGTTGGGCGGGGCAGGGCAAGCTTTGACCTGCTAAAATCTTGACTCGCCCTGCCCTGTCCCGTTTAGCATCTTCACAAATTAAATATTGGTTTTAACTTTTAAGTATTTGTTTCTACTGAGTTGAACACAAGTTAAGGGACGTAAATGGCTGCTTAAAGTCGAAGTTAGTAGCTCCATCATAAACACGAATCTCATTTCGCTAAGTTATAACTAGCAATTCGGACTTCATCTCAGCGACCTATCCCTACCCTGCCCCGTTACATTTTTAAAAAATTGAATGTAGACCGTCTTGCCTCGTCCAGGCTCGCTCCGCTCCATTTAAGTCGCCCTGCCCTGCCCCGTTGCTATTTCTAGAAGCAAAGAAGGGGAAGTCGGAAGACGTTAATGATAGAGTGAAGGAAGAACAACCTAACAAGGTCAAATATTGTACTTCCAATATAAATAAATTATTTACATAAATTAAAATGAATACATAATATTAGTTTTTATTTACTTTTAAATAATATATATTCTCACTTCAATTTACCTTTCTACTATGATATAATTAAGCATAAACACTAGGTACTATTTGAAAAATCAGACTACTTTTACTCGATCATTAATTTTCATATATTTTCTAAGCATTTTAAAAAATAAAAGATTGTTATAGTCCATGTTATCTAGTTTATAATTACGGAAAAGGGCTAAATATACCCCTCTACTTTCAAATATTATTTACTTGTACCCTTCGTTATACTATTGGGCTATCCATACCCCTACCGTCATACTATTGGGTAGGGGTGTACATGAACTGGGTTGGTTCGGTTTTTATCAAAACCAAACCAAACCAATTATATCGGTTTGGATTGGTTCGGTTTTATCGGGTTTTTCGAATTTTCGGATTTTTTTTATTACATGAATATTATTTTAATCTTACGTTATTAAAATTATAGATAAAACTTTGATAAGTGAATATATGTTTAGTAAATATGGAAAAAATTGACAAACATATGATCTATTAAAATATTATAATGGGAGAAATTTTTAATAACACATGATAGTTATTTTCTTAGTCGTCTAATAATAATTTTTCGTTAAATTACGCTTTCAAGTTTAATACATGAGAGGATCCCAAATATTTCTACATTTTCTAAAGAAAAATTACTACAAAGTCTTAAAAATATAAATAAAATTTATATATTTATATGTCGGTTTGGTTCGCATTTTTTTACTCAATACCAAACCAAGTCAAACCAAATCTAGTTGGGTTTTTTAATCGGTTTGGTTTGATTTTTCGGTTTGGTGCGATATTCCGGTTCGGTTTGAATACCCCTACTATTGGGTTATCTATACCCCTATTGTCATACTTTGAAACAAAATACCCTATTTTTGGATGGAATGCCACGTGGCAGCACCAGATTAAACGACCCATTTTTTTACCCGACCCATTTTTAAAAAACCCACAACCCGACCGCTATTTTCATTTTTCCATTTTTTTTTAAATTTCAGTTTTTAAAAAACGAAAATATTATGTTAAAAAACAAAAAAATATTTTTTTCTGTTTTTAAAATTTTGTTTTTCAGTTTTTACAAAATAAAATTCTTTAGAAAACTAAAAAAATGAAAAAAAATATTTTTCAAAAACGAAAATATTTTGTTGAAAATAAATTTTTCAGTTTTTTAAAAATAAAAATATTTTGTTAAACAACGAAATTATTTTTTTTCTGTAAGGTATCATAATCGTCCTATAACAACAATTTTAATTTTTTTCAAACCTTTCAATTCATAGACATATATCAGAACTCCTTTCATTTACAAGCATAAACTTGTTGGCCTTGTTTTATTTTGTTTTTTTTTTTACAAAAAGAAATTGGCAATTTGCCATTTATACACTCTGCTAGTCACAACGAGTACTGATCCAAGGAAAGACAAAAATAACAATATTTAAATGGAAATCACAAAATTGTAAAAACTATAAAATCTGAACTTTATTTTTTTGTAAAAACTGGGGAAAAAAAATTCAGTTTTAATAAAATATTTTCGTTTTTTAAAAATTGAAAAAAATATTTCCAACAATATATTTTCCTTTTTGAAAAATATTTTTTTTCATTTTTCTAAAGATTTTTTTTTGTAAAAATTAAAAAAACAAATTTGTAAACTGAATTTATTTTTGTAAAAATAGAAAAAAATAATTTCGTTTTTAAAAAAATGAAAAAATTATTTTCAACAAAAATTTTCGTTTTTCACAAATTTTCGTTTTTGAAAAATAAATTTTTTTTAGTTTTTAAAAAAAAATTTGTTTTGTAAAAATTGGATTTTTTTTTAAGAACAGAAAAAAAATATTTTTTGATTTTTAACATAATATTTTCGTTTTTTAAAAACTGAAATTTTAAAAAAAATTGGAAAAAAATGAAAATAGGGGTCGGGTTGTGGGTTTTTTAAAATGGGTCGGGTAAAAAAAAAGAAAAAAATGAGTCGTTTTAATCTGATACTGCCACGTGGCACTCCATAAAAAAATGAGGATATTTTTGTTTCAAAGTATGACAATAGGGGTATAGATAACCCAATAGTATGACGGTAGGGGTATGAATAACCCAATAATATAATAAGGGGTACAAGTAAACAATATTTGAAAGTAGAGGGGTATATTTAGCCCTTTTCCGTTATAATTATGCAAAGTTTATTTTAATGAAATAAAAAATAAATTTTGTTTTAATGAAATAAAAAATAAATATTCAATTTGATATTGAATATTAAAATGCTTTGACCTTCGACCTTCAAATCCTTTCATTATTTTTTAAAAATAATTCATAAGAGATAAGTTTATCTATATCATATGTAAATCACAAACATACAATTTAATCATGTTACATAAAATTATTGGAAAGGTGTGAGTTATATGTTAGTGAACAATAGCAGAAGTCATTTATATTTTGTGGTAAGTACTAAGGAGTAGGGACATATCCATTGGAGAGGCTATAAGTTCATTTGAACTCATAGATTTCGGTCATATGCTATTTTTTTTATCATTAAATTCATACAAATAACAAATTTTGAACTCTATAAATTAGATAAAATATAGTAGAATAAAAAATCTAAACTTATAAAAATTTAAATTATGGATCCGCCTTTAATAATGAGTAACCCGCATTTTTCCTTCATAGTAAGATATTTTTGCACGAATTTATTCCCAAAACGAGTACCGATCATCAAGTGATAAATCGAAAAGCCTTTTCTATGTAATTTTCAAAACATTAGGGGGCTGAACTTAAAATAAGATATAACGGGTTCCGGGCAAAGAAATAGCCGTTATACCCACGTGGTCTTTTGCCGACACCTAAAGTTAGAAAACTCTCAATTTCACAACTCAATAAATAGAAACTTTATTCCAGCATTAAATATTTATTTTATTTACTCCAGATAATAATAGAAGATCGATTTGGCTTCCACAGAAAAAACGTTAACATCACGCCCCTTCAAAAGTGTCACTGTTGAAAAATACATTTGCTTTCATCTTCTATCTGATCCCAATACAGTACTTGCATTTTCTGGGCAAATAAAGCTTCAATTTTCCTTCCATATTTTTCCAAATCATTATTGTAAAAAGTTCCTTACATATTATCCAGAGCAGTGCAAGAAAATATCTATATTACTATATATTAGTTTGCTTGGTGGGTGGATTTCTGGGGAAAAAAAGAACTTGCCCTTTTTTTTTCTTTTTCTTGCATAATTTCCTTTTATATTGTATAAATTTTCATATTATCCAAAATAGTGCAAGAAAAGCTGCATTACACAATTGTGGCTTGGAGTGTTTTAGTTTTATTTTAGAGTTATTTGGCTTGGAATTTAGTTAAAGTAAGAGAAAGAAAGTGAAAAAGGCCATTTCTCTTGGCTTTGATGGAGCTCTGAAGTAGTTCTTACTCTCTCAGATCAGCAACTGTTACAACTCAGAAGAGTATGATCTTTTTTTGGCTTTCATGAATTTTAGTGTTTTATCAAATATTTTTATTTCAAGAAAGAATGGGTTTTTATTAAGTCTTAATGTTAGGGGGCTTATGTTCATGAAAGGGTTAGCTTTTATGAATTCAAAGTGCTTTTATTAACATAATATGTGTATAAAAAGGGTTATTTTTGATGAATTTAAAGTGCTTTTATTTCATTAGAGAATGGGGTTTTATTAACTATTGATATCAGGAGGAAACTTTGTATCCTTTCCTTTATTTGTCCTTTTGTTTCATGAAGTATTCATCATTTGGGGTTTTACTTTTGCTTAATTCCAGTTGAGAAGTAAGTAGTTTTCTGAATGCGTATGAGATTTCATGTCTTTCTTAAGTTCTGGATTGTGTTTATCTTTTGTGAATTCTGACTGTTAAAAAGATCCTTTTTTTCCTTCAGATTCTCAGATTTGTATTTTCCCTTAGTTCTCTTATCAATATTATGGTTATTTTTCACCTAGATGTGTACATGCATGTATAGTCTATTGTTTGCTTCGCCATTGACTGCATACCTACCAAGCTTTGCCTTCTCAATGATACTGGTAATTTTGAAGTCAAAGTAATCCAACTGAAACTTCCTTTAAAACAATGTGGACAAGCAGAACCTTCTGTGATTGTATTTCACAGTGAGAGGTTTCCTGTTTGAGATGTTAAAACTTGCAGCGGGTTTTGAATTTAGTCTGCATTGATCTTGCTTGTAGAATAACATGCTTATCCAAGCAGGAAATTGACCTTCTTCTTGTTGCAGGTACTAGATGGCGACGCTCGCAGATATAGGCCTTTCAGCAGCAATAAATATTATATCTGCATTGATTTTTCTTGTGGCATTTGCAATTCTGCGGCTCCAACCATTCAATGACAGAGTTTATTTCCCCAAATGGTATCTTAAAGGGTTAAGGCACAGCCCAACCCACTCTGGGGCCTTTGTCACGAAATTTGTTAATGTTGATTGGAGGGCGTATATAAGGTTCCTGAACTGGATACCAGATGCACTAAAAATGCCTGAACCTGAGCTTATTGACCATGCGGGGTTGGACTCCGCTGTTTATTTGCGGATATACTTGCTAGGGTATGTCTTTCTAATTATTGATATCACTTTTTGGAGTCATAAAGCAATTTGTCTTGCGTTATCATATATGTGTCATTGCTTAATAACCACCTGTCAATCAAGATTCACTTTCTTAAAGTAATATCTTTTCATCTCTTTAAAAGAAAGGATGAGGAGGGTCCTTACAGTCAAATATGCCTCAATCGCAAACGAGGTTAAAAACAGGAACAGGAACAGGAACAGGAAAAAGACTCAGCCTAATAGCAATTTCAATGCTGTATACTTTCAAGCTCCACTGTTTTCCTACTAAAGTGTATTGCCTTTGCTGGTTTTGGTCTACTGTGAGAAGCTGGACGGTCTATGATGTTCTCTGCTTCTTAATTTCTGCAGGCTGAAAATCTTTGTTCCTATAACATTGCTTGCATGGGCTATCCTGGTACCTGTAAATTGGACAAATAGCACTCTGGCAAAGTCCAACTTTACTTATAGTGACATTGATAAACTTTCTATTTCAAACATTCCACTTGGATCACTCAGGTTTGGAGATTTATCTTTCAAAGGGTTTGAAAATTTTGATGCAGTGGATTTGCCATTACGAAATTGTTTTATCGATATTTAGGTCTTCTTTGGATGTAGGTCTTAAGCCTTGAAAACTTTTAGATGTCTTCCTCTTTCTTACTTATTTATTAATTAGTTTATCTTAAATGTTTTACTAAGCTATTTTGATGACTTTAAGTTAGAAGTTAGAGGAGTAGTTTCGAGCATTTGAAGACTTTGATGTGTTACTCATCTCAAGTTGTTATCCTAATGTACTATAGCTTAACTTCTGGTATGATGCTCTGTATAGTTTTTACTGTATACCTAAGTGGGTCTTCTGCCAATGTTTTACTGTTTATTACAGCATGACGGCGTCTTACTCTGCCTATGTTTTAAGCGCCAACTTATAACTTCACATGAATACTTGTATATCCGTCTCTATATTTACCTTAATCAGCTACCTATACTAAAGATTATAGACTGGTGAAAGAGCGTGTTCAGGATTTCTTCTGTCATCATAGTATTACTATACATTTGCTTTTGGCATGATATGTTTTGTTTCTTATTTTTCCCTTCAATTAGTCCAAGTCCTTTTTCCCTGGTCAGCCAGCTTTAGTCCTTTTTCCCTGGTCAGCCAGCTTTTTATAATCATTCTCCTAGTTAAGCTAGCATGATGCTATATGTAGCCTGCCTTCTTTTTTTTTTTAAATTTTTTTTATCACCTTTAGATTTCTGCTTGGGCTATAAATTAATAGTCTGCAATTGATGCTTCAAGTGGTTTTTATTTCTGGGCGAGACCACCAAGCAACTTGCAACAAGAATGCCGTGGACATGTTTTGAGAATCAGTCATGTGTGGGTTTGCGGTCCATATTTAATATTCCAGCTTTGAAGTTTGTTAACCATTTTACATACTAGCTTAAAAGTCCATACTACACATTCAAGTGAAATCATCTGCCAGTAAATGGCAATACATTTTGGGTTGCGTGAAAAACTCCATCGTATAATTTGTCTTGACCTGGACTCTTGCAGGTTTTGGACTCATATTGTTATGGCCTATGCCTTCACATTCTGGACCTGCTATGTCTTACAAACGGAGTATGCAAAAGTTGCAGCCATGAGGTTGCAGTTTGTCGCCTCTGAAAAACGTCGCCCTGATCAATATACGGTGTGTCGCCTTACTTTAGAAATTGAACATCTTACATTCTTCAGCGTCGACAAATTATTTAATCATTGAAGCATAAACACTCTACAAATGCATAATGTTTTCGAAAGTTCATATATAGAGATTGAGGCTGGCATAGATGGTACCTCTTCTTAAGTGTTCTAACTTAAGAGAGTAATCAAAGTTTCTGTAGTTTAATCCATTTTGTTTATTATAATTATGAATTCATCCTTTGCTTGATTTGTGATATGCACAAGCTGGTTTGTTTGATTTAGCTAATGTGTGGACGAAGATCTTTTGAGCTTTCTGAAAGCAGTTTACAGCAGACAAAAATTTACTTTTTACCTCTTTGAATTATATGGTGAAGCGAAACATGTTGCATTTTCTACAATGATATTCATAACAATACTCCTTTATGTATTTTATTAAGCAGTAGAAAGGCAACTCAATAGCCAGAGGATCTCACTATTTCTATCTCCCCCCTCGATTGGTGTTAACTCTGTGGCTTTGTGGTGCATTTTGTTCATTTCTTAATTAATTTCGTTATTAAGAGGGTTGATGGCGTCTGGGTAATTTGTTAGAAGGGAGTATAGAGTAAGTATATTTGCATGGGTTTTTCAATTAAAGTTTTACATTAGATGTAAAAAAAAGTGTATTTGCACGGATTTTACTTGTGTAATCTTTTTCTCTTTTCTGGAGATCTTTAATCATAGAAGCATTCTT
>MU736440.1:25438-36135 GCA_026770625.1 Nicotiana glauca
TTTTTTTTTATGCTTTGTGTGCCATTTATGACATCCAGAGGCATTAGGACCTAAAAACAGAGTTTCTTAAAACAGAGTTTCTTAATAAGTTATGATGCGACAAAATAACATGGTAGAAGGCGAAGATCTGGATATAATTTTTGAAGGCGGGAAATAGAAGGTTGAATCATCCAATGAGGATATCTATGTTTGAAACCTTCTGAAAGTTGTCAGTCATTGTAAAAACTATGATCTATTTTAGTAATAATTGAAAATTCAACAAACAAAATTTTCTACTTAATTGCCCTTCTCATCCTAATGCTTCTTTTCAAGGCTGTTAGCAGACTTTTATTCTCCTTTGTAGAACAATTATATGCTTCATTTTGTGTTGATAGGATGGTCTTAAAGTTTATTATCCCTGCCCTATATGAAGTCACTGGCATGTTTGATATTTCAGTTAGGATGAATTAAGATATTCTATTACTATATGACATATGCAATTTTTTAACCTATGCTCTATTTTTTATGTTGATACACTAATTCATGTTTATTAACATTGTTGGATTCTACTATAGGGTGTTTATGATGCCAATAAACTAGCAAAACTGGTGAAGGAGAAGAAGAGTAAGCAAAATTGGCTCGACTATTACCAGCTTAAGTACTCTAGAGATCAGTCAAAACGGCCTATGATGAAGGTATGAATGTGTAGTTGTGTGAGTCCCAAATCCTACAGATTGTTATTTCTAACTTCCGATATCATAAATTATTCTGTCAGGCTCAATTAATACCTTTTTAGTACCGTTTTGACAAGGTTTTGTCTACCTTTAAAGGGGTAAGGTGTTTCAATGCTTTTTTTTTTCTTCATATTTGCAGACTGGTTTCCTTGGCTGCTTTGGAGAAAAAGTAGATGCAATTGACCATCAGACTGCTGAAATTGAAAGATTGTCAGAAGAGGTAAATACCACTTCAATAAGTTGTGAAAAGCTTTGCAATAGGCATGTTTGACCTCATTATCCTTCTTGGATCAGAGTTAGAGTGTCATGGATAATAAGGATGAATTACTTTCAGCATTACTGAACACTGATAGGTTATATCTCTTTCTTTATAATAGGAAGAATGTCCACTAGATCTTTTCCCCGTATTTACTAGAAAAAATCTCCTATTGGACATAACTTTCCTTTTCATCAACCATTTACCAGACATTGCTGCATTCAGAATGAGGCTCATTCTCTTTTTCTTGTCTTTTGCCTCTCGTTCATTTTCTCTGTTTTTGGTTAATGCTGCTGGCTGTAAATCAACTCGAATTTTACTAATGCCTTGGGTCTGAGTTTACTTGTAGATAGCTGAAGAGAGACAAAGAGTGAGAAAGGACCCAAAATCTATCATGCCTGCGGCATTTGTCTCCTTCAAAACGCGGTGGGGTGCCGCTGTTTGTGCACAAACTCAGCAATCCAGAAATCCAACCATGTGGTTAACAGAATGGGCTCCAGAGCCACGTGATGTATTTTGGAACAACCTGGCGATTCCCTATGTTTCTTTGACAATTAGGAGGCTCATAATTGCTGTTGTCTTCTTTTTTCTGACATTCTTCTTCATGATCCCAATTGCATTTGTCCAAACCCTTGCCAGCATTGAGGGGATTAGGAAGAAAGCACCATTCCTAAAAGTTATCATTGACGTGTGAGTACCACATTGTATACTTGTTCTGAAGTCAGCACCGTCTCTCATTTTAAATATTTTCTGTGCTAATAACTACCTTTGTTCGTCTATTTTAAATCTCTTAGTGACAAAACAATTTCGAAAAAGAAATCTAGTAGTTTTGTATTTATGAGTACTTACTGAACTTGTTTGACATTGAAGCTAGGACAGCTGTGAGTATGTGCATAGTGAATTCAGCTCTTTTAGGCTAATAATTCCGCTGATCTATCATGCAGACCTTTCATCAAGTCATTCATCCAAGGATTTCTACCTGGGATTGCTTTGAAGATCTTTCTCATATTTCTGCCGACTATATTGATGATTATGTCCAAATTTGAGGGCTGGCTAAGCATATCAGGTCTAGAGAGGAAGTCTGCATCTAAATACTACATCTTCACTATTGTGAATGTGTTCCTCGGGAACATAATTGCAGGAGCTGCATTTGAACAACTAAATTCCTTTCTCAATCAGTCAGCAAACCAGTATGTTGTTTCTGCAGAAATATGTTACTAGATTTGCTTATCAGTCTTGATTTCTTCAACTTGTGAATCAATGGGGAAATTTTGGAAATGCAGTTAGAATATTTTTCTACGTGGGCATTGTTCTCGCTGATGCAGGTAGAACGATGTCCACTTAGAGATGTACGCTTTCATGCCTGCTCTAATCAGTTATTAAAATTGTAAAGCAACATCTTCGGACATACATAGGAGTTAAGCCTGATGCCACTGACACTTTGTTTTCACCTATCCTGAGAGATGTCTATAACTAAAGAGAAACTACGTAGCACAGTCATTCTCTTATTGATCCTAAACATGTCAATCTCCTAGGTCAAATGTTAGCTTCCGGAATGTCCACTCTGATGAATCAAATTAGAGTGCACAAACGTAAGCCCTGGTGTTTATAGCATAGGGAATCAGCTACAATCAATGTTGCTCGGACTCTCCGAAAATGTGGCAGGATACGTGTCGGATCCTCCAAAAGTAGTGCATTTTTGAAGGATCCGACACGGGTACGGCTATATTTTGGAGAGTCCGCGCAACATAGGCTACAATTAATATGACCTATTAGAAGAAAAAGAGAAGGAAACAATTCATGTCCACTCTGATGAATCAAATTAGAGTGCACAAACGTAAGCCCTGGTGTTTATAGCATAGGGAATCAGCTACAATCAATGTTGCTCGGACTCTTCGAAAATGTGGCAGGATACGTGTCGGATCCTCCAAAAGTAGTGCATTTTTGAAGGATCCGACACGGGTACGGCTACATTTTGGAGAGTCCGCGCAACATAGGCTACAATTAATATGACCTATTAGAAGAAAAAGAGAAGGGAACAATTCATGTCCACTCTGATGAATCAAATTAGAGTGCACAAACGTAAGCCCTGGTGTTTATAGCATAGGGAATCAGCTACAATCAATGTTGCTCGGACTCTTCGAAAATGTGGCAGGATACGTGTCGGATCCTCCAAAAGTAGTGCATTTTTGAAGGATCCGACACGGGTACGGCTACATTTTGGAGAGTCCGCGCAACATAGGCTATAATTAATATGACCTATTAGAAGAAAAAGAGAAGGAAACAATTCATGTAGGCTAGGCTTCCTCTTAGTAAGTGGCTTCATCTTATTTGTGAAAATGCTCCTGTAGACCATGCATGCCATCATGTACTTATGCTCTTTTACTGTCCTAAAACCCACCCTAATTCAGAAGGTCATTCCTGTTCAGCATGTCATGCCTGAAATCCAGTTAATTTAAAGCTCTAAAAGTATGATACCTGGAATTCAGTATGAGTGTTGAATACAATTTTCAGTTCCGAGAAGGTTTTCTTCGCACTTGAGAGGATCCTGAAGTTGTCCTATAGCTTCAAGAGATTATGTGTAACATGTTTAATAATGTCTTATGAATACTAGGAAAAACATCTTCATGTCAAAATGTCAATGATTGTCCTATTGATTCCAGCCAATATATAATTGGTTCTTTATGTGCACGTTCGTATTGCCGAGTGTTATCCTATTACGTGATATTACAAGCTTTCCATTGTTTGGCAATTCTTTGATCGTCCATATCCTGTTGCCTAAGAGCATAATGCCATAAAATTCCCTTTGTTTACTGCAGAATCCCTAAAACAATTGGTGTCGCAGTCCCAATGAAAGCATCTTTCTTCATAACCTACATAATGGTTGACGGTTGGGCTGGTATTGCTGGAGAGATCCTAAGGCTAAAGCCACTTATATTTTACCACTTGAAGAACTTTTTCTTGGTAAAAACAGAAAAAGATAGAGAAGAGGCAATGGATCCTGGAAGTGTTGGTTTCAACACAGGAGAGCCGCAGATACAATTATATTTCTTATTGGGGCTTGTCTATGCTGTGGTCACACCGTTTCTGCTTCCCTTCATTTTGGTCTTCTTTGGCCTGGCATATGTAGTATATCGTCATCAGGTTTGTCTTTTCTCTTTCTTTTTTGTTTATTGTTTAGTTGTTAGACTATATGGTGCTTTTACATCATATGGGGTTCAAGTGTTACAAACTTACTGACATTGCAAGAACTTCACGTGCACATGAGAGTCTACTCATAATAAGTACTCCCACCGTTCCATTTTATGTGTCTCATTTTGACTGGGCACGGAATTTTAGAAAGTAAGGCAGACTTTTGAATCTTGTGATCTTAGGCTACATATTCTCAACTTCATGCAAAACAATGATCATTTATAGAAATTAAGTACACAAACATACCATAGAAGTAGCAAATGAGATCTATGGTATGTTTGTGTACTTAATTTCTATAAATGATCATTGTTTTGCATGAAGTTGAGAATATGTTGGATTATAAATGAGTTTGCTGATGCTTGAGAAACTTTTCCATGACCAATCCCACATCTCCGAGTAAAATTTGTTCAGTCTTGCATATGCCACTATCTAGAGATCTCACCAACTTTTATGATTAGCTACATTTGCATTTTCCAATTTGCTTTTCCTGATGGATTCTTTTTCTGAGATTTTGCAGATTATAAATGTATATAATCAGGAGTATGAAAGTGCAGCAGCATTCTGGCCAGATGTTCATGGACGTATAGTTTTTGCTCTGTGCTTCTCTCAATTGTCTCTGCTGGGCTTGCTAAGTACAAAACATGCTGCTCAGTCAGCACCTTTCCTGATTGCCCTTCCAGTACTGACCATCTCATTTCACTTATTCTGCAAAGGTCGCTACGAGCCAGCTTTCACCAAATATCCAATACAGGTGTGTAGAACCGCAGCTTGCAAATAAGAGTTTTCACTGTTATAATAGTATTCGCTCTTTTTAAAGCATTGGCGGCATTCCATTTTCTTTTCTTCAAAAAGGTTAAAGTTGAATGTTACAATTTCTGTGCCACTAGAAGCCTTTAGAGATATTAGCAAGCTACAGAACTTGAGCTCCATGTACTTAGTTTCTCTTCAGTTTCCTTTTGTGAACTGCATCGACATGGAATGCTTCTGCTAGATATAACTAAAAATTATTTTGAGATAAGTTATACACACTGTCATTACAAAGATTTTTTACACTATCCAATAGTTAGGATAGTTATCATTTTTACCAGGTTATCAATTACTGCTTAGCGTAGAGAGATTTGCTTGTACCTTAGTGATGCCGTCAGTGCATAAAACAATGACATGCTGAAATTATGAGATTGGTTCAACTCAAAGGCTTCTTTTTCTATGAGTAATGTTTTCTTCTTCTCGATTTCAGGAAGCGAGGATGAGAGATACTTTAGAACAAGCTAGAGAACCGAACTTTAATCTGAAAGGCTACCTTCAAAATGCTTATGTGCATCCTGTTTTCAAAGGTGACGATGAGGACGAAGATGAGGACTTCATGAACAAACTGGAGACTGATAGCGTGATTGTCCCCACAAAACGCCATTCAAGATTAAATACACCAGTGCCCAGCAAAGTCAGCGCTGGCTCGTCTCCATCACTTCCTGATGCAGTTATTCATGAAACATTAAATAACTTAGAATGTTAGGTTGGAATATTTCACTTCTTTTTGCACGAGAGTTCGATGGAGCTTCAACGTTAGCAATGGCACAAAGGTCACTTCAACACGGCATATTCGAGCTGGCTGTAGCTATGGTTTTACTTGGACCATTGGCATTGAAGTTCAGTGAAGAGTTGAATGTACAACAAGACTGTAAAGAACCCCAGTCTCAATCATTTAAGATAATTAATAGGTGTGTGTAGCATTAGAAGTTTTTGTACACTTGAGAATGTTCATATTTTTAGCACTTGAGAATGTTCATATTTTTAGCACTTGCTGGTTGTTTAATACGGGGATCTTGTTAAAAAGAAACAAAATTGGATTTCTTGTTCTGTCTGTTTATCTAATTTATTTATTTTTTAAGTCGTTGAAATAGTGGATGACTCAATAAAATTAGCAAACCTATGGTATAGATCAATATGCAGACACCAGAACCAATTATCTATGAGGTAAGATAATATGCCATTACATAATTGACATTTTATAACCTCGCATATATAGTGCCATAATAAGTTTTCATAATATAATTTGCAAATTAATGAACTCGGTTATTGAATAACCGATCTTTTCCTAAGCAGTATGGCTAAAGAAAACGAATGTCTAAATTAAGTCAAAATAGCACGGTATAGTCAATTTTCGCACTGGTCAATCAAAAATAGTGAGCGTTTATCAAGTCAATGAAAAATAGTCACTATTTTGCTGCAACAGAGATCGGTCCCGTATAATATACGGGAGTTCGGTGCATTTGTGTACGAACTCCAGCATAATGTATACTTTGCTGACTCCTGTATACTATACGGGAGATTGGAGCACCGATGCTCAAAACTCCAGTATATTATACTGACATTTATACTTGCTGGAACTCCAATATATTATGCGGGAGTTCCAGCATAATTATACTTGAACTCCCGCATATTATACGGGAGTTCCAGCATACTTATGCTGGAACTCCCGTATAATATGCGGGCGTATTTTTCGGATTTTGAACAGTGTTTTCGTTCAGATTTATCTTTACATGAAAAGTGGCTAAATTTCGATTACTTTTGAAACTGTGCTATTTTTGAATGATCAGTTGTAAATTTGACTATTTTTAAATTTCTCCCAAGTTTATCTCCTGCAAAATTCCAAATTATGGGTGAAAAAAAAATCAATTCAGAATTCTACAAATATTACTATTTTATATTCGGAAATCCAATCATTTACATTAGCAGAATATAGCTCCATATCATCTGAATAAACTTTGCGAAAAAGGGCTGAGTTGTTTATTCAATTAAATAAATACTTCCTCCGGTTCACTTTAACTTTTTGGCCTTCTTTTGTATGATCCATAATATTTAGTTTTTTCAAATATCAAAAAAGAATTAACTTTCTTTTTTTTTTAAGTTGTCTTTCAAGTAAATAACCTAGGAGGCTAGGAGTATTTATTATATTTCCAATGAACAAATTAAGATTAATATGCCAATTTTATTATTAATTAATACAAATAGGTAAAAAAAAATGTATGCGTAAAAACAGTAAAAAATCAATTAAAATGGACCACAGGGAATAAGTATTACATAATAAAAACTATATTTCTTTAAATAAAGAATATATAAGAAAGCAAAGCACCCCAGTCGTCATGTGTGCTTGTTGGAATAAACAGTTAGCTTGAAGGTGTTTCTGTAATTTCATGCGGTTGAGTTTGGCATTTACTAAAGAGAAAATTTCACTTCATATTCACTAATTCCAAACTATTTACCCTTTAATGCCTATGCCTAAACTATTTACTACTCCTACCCATGGACCCCAAACTATTTAGCTGCCTTTATTTTGTTCCTCTTCTTCTTCTTCTTCCTCATTTTACCTTCCTCTAATTCTCCGTCTCTTTTATATTTCTTCTTA
This sequence comes from Nicotiana glauca, assembly GCA_026770625.1. NCBI lineage: Eukaryota > Viridiplantae > Streptophyta > Magnoliopsida > Solanales > Solanaceae > Nicotiana > Nicotiana glauca. Next base: position 33,006 of record MU736440.1, read on the forward strand.
TTTATTCTTACTGTAATCGCCACTAGCTAGTCACATCAGCAACACGTAATATTTGTTCTTATTCGACCTTAATTTAGTTTTATTTTCAATGGAGTCTAAACAATTTGGATATTGTTTTCTCTCGCTCGGTTTTCTAATGGAGTACTCATTAATTGTTGAAGTGGTGCTATTATTTTGAAGATTTATTGTTTGATTCGATGTGGTGCTATAAAATATTGTTTATAATATCTTCGAGTAAGCTTTCCAGATCTAAATTTTTATGTGTATTTGAATATCCACAATTGTTGGGCTTGAAGCTCAATTTTATTTTTGAAGATTTCTTGTTTGATTCAAAGTGGGTGCTGTTAAATATTGCTTATAGTACCTTTTGGAAGTTCATACTGAAATTTGATAGCGTTTGGAGTTGATTTGAGGTGATTGAGATCGAATTTTTCAGTTGAAAATCGAAGAAGAACACAGCTACAATATACCGCTACGGTATACAATATGCTGTAGGAGTATATAACTATACTGCAATACTATACTATTATAGTTTACAAAACAGTATACCGCTACAGTATACTAATATACTATAAGAGTATATAGTTATACTGCAACAGTATAATATTATAGTATATAATATATTGTTATAGTATATTGTAATAATATACAAGATATTATAATAATATCCTGTAATAGTATACAATATACTATAATAGTATACTTATTACCCGTAAATTCACTTGTCTTTTCCCTTTTAATTTGTTTAAGCTTTTACCCAGCACGAGGGGCAAAATAAAAATGCAAAAAAAATAATAATTATAGTATGCTATATGATGTAACGGTATACTCTTACAATTAGATCCTTTTAAAATTTTTAATTTTTTTTGACAACTTAGATTATTTTAGTTTAATAATTGAATTAATTTTTTTTAGTTCTTTGCGTACAATTGTATACCATGTTGGTATAGCTATATACTATAGTGGTATCATATGTCAGTTAATATTTTTTTAGTTGTATTACCTGCATTTAATTGGTACATAATTTAATTTTTTTTTAGTAATAATATAAGAAAAAAAATAATAAAAAAATAATAAAAACAGTAAATGAAATTAGATTATGAAGAGAAAAAGAATATAAAAAAACAGAAGTTAAATGAAATTAGAAAAGGAAAAAAGAAAAAAAAAGAAGAAAACGAGAAAAGAAAAAAAAGAAAAAAAGAAAGAAAAGAAGCATATAAATAAAAAAGAATTGGATAATAAAGAAAAAATTCCCCCACAAAAACCTACTATGGGTAGGAAATGCAATTAATTTATGAGTAGGAAAATAAATGCGTAGACAAGGGTAAATAGTTTTATTTTTGTGGGTAACTATGTCAAAACCCCTTTACTAAAAGCAGTGCGTATCAATGATGAACATCCTAGATAATTTGGGTTTATTACGAAATCGACGGTAAAACTATGTGGATTTCATTTAATTCTTGCTGTACCTCTCGCTTACGTGTCATGACCCCAGTTCGCCCTCCGCGAACTATCATGACGACACCTAGTCTCTATGACTAGGCAAGCCTATCAAATTGCGAAAAAAGAAACAACAGAATAAAACTAGCCAAAAACTGCAGAAATAACAGAATGAAACGTTTAAGATGTCGCTCGACATATACAATACAAACTCTCAAACTGAAACTACATTTTTCAAAACCCGAAATCTCATAAAATCACAAGTTGTGGAATTACTACAGGGTGTTCTAACTCCAGAGTGTCTAAACAAAAGAAAAAGTACAAAAGGGCTATAACTAAAAGAGAGAGAGTAGATAGGGACTCCTCGGTCTGCAGACGCGGCAGATATACCTCAAAGTCTCTAGAGATTGCCTCGTCTCACTAACAATATAGCTGAGTCGATGTACCTGGATCTGCACACAGAAAAACATGTGCAAGAAAGGGCATGAGTACACCACAGCGGTATACAGTAAGTGCCAAGCCTAACCTCGATCGGGTAGTGACGAGGAAGGTCAGGGCCCTACCGGTTATTAATATATGTGCAGGGGATCTCTTGGAATACTCATCTGTAGTCGCAAAATAAAAACACAATAATCTCAAGGAAAGAATCCACAATTTCTTTCAACTCCGTACCAAGAAAACAGAGACTTCTATTCTAACATGCTGCACAGAATTCACGTAAACAATTTAAACAGATAAGACGGTTAATTAACGGAATCATGCTTCCCTATACTACACAGTAGGCTTAAAGTACAAGTAACGATCAAGAAGAAAGAAAAATACAGTTAATTTACTTAATGAAAACGGGTTTCCAACAATTAGCACGTGTACTTGTTTTTAAAATGAACTCTGCATTTCGAGGCCTTAAAAACCTCTTTCAGCATCACCTCAATTTACGTGCGCAGTCCGGGCGCGTAGCCGGAAACCTATTATGTGAAAATCTGTGGAAAATGTTGAATTTTTGACTTAAAATGCCTTTAAGTTGACTTCGGTTAATATTTTGGGTAAATGGACCCGGACCCATGATTTGACGGTCCCGGAAGGTCCGTGAAAAAATATGGGACTTGGCCGTATGCCCGGAATCGAATTTCGAGGTCCCAAGCCCGAGAAATAAATTTTTAAAGAAAATTATTTTCTAGAAATTTTTATGAGTTATGGAAAAGAAATGCATTTAGAATTCGATGGTATCGGGCTCGTATTCTGGTTTTGAAGCCCAGTATAGGTCTTATATGTGAAATAAGATGAGTTTGTGAAATTTGATAAGAAACAGAAGTCGTTTTGGGGTGATCGGACCCGTAGTTGTGAAAATTCCTACTTTGAAAGTTTTGAGATTTTTCATAGATATCTATGTTAAATTCGTTGTTTAAGAGGTTATTTTGGCTATTTGATCACACTGATAAGTTCATATGATATTTTTGAGTTAGTACGTATATTTGGTTTGGAGCCCCGAGGGCTCGGGTGAGTTTCAATGGGTTTCGGAAAGTTTTGGACTTGGAAAAAGTTGCAGGTTTTTGCTGCTCTCAGTGCACAGAGATTTTGTGCTTCGCGTTCGCGTGTTCCCCCTCGTGAACGCGTAAGGCAATTTCCTCAGGTGCCAGTTTAGTCTTCGCAAACGCGGATCTTAGGACGCGAATGCGAGGCTGTGGGGGGG
>MU736440.1:36328-64706 GCA_026770625.1 Nicotiana glauca
GGGGGAGGGGGAGTACCCTTCGCGAACGAGTCCAGGCACTCGCGAATGCGTAGGCTAATGGCCTGGGGGAGGGGTTCACCTTTTTGTTCTTAGCGAACACGGCCACTGGCTCGCGAATGCGAAGGCTCAAGAAGTCAAAGCTCCCCGAACGCGAGCCTGAGGTCACGAACGCGAAGGCCACCAAAGATGGACTCATCGCGAACGCGACAGGCCTATCGTGAACGCAATGAAGGCATGTCCAGTGATTTTAAAAGAGAAGCCAAAACGGGACTTAACCAAAATTTCATAACTTCTTTTTCTAAACTCCAAATTGGGCAATTTTTGAAAGATAATATCACCACAAATCCATAGCTATGTAATCTTAGACTCATTTTATTCAATTTTTATTAACACCCATTAGATTTCTAAGCTTAAATCATGTTCTTAAGTGTAAACAATTAGGAATTTGGGTAAAACTAGGGCTCTTTGAAATATTTGGGATTTAGACCTCATTTTGGGGTTAAATTTTGGAACTAATTATATATTCGATCTCGTGGGTGAATGGGTGATCGGGTTTTAATCCGAACCTCGTATTTTGACCAAGCGGGCCCGAGGTCAATTTTTGACTTTTTGGGAAGAATGATAGAAAAGCTATAATTAAGCATTGGAATTGGATTGTTTAGCGTTTATTGATGTTATTAAGTCGATTATGTCTAGATACAATTGATTTGGAGCCAAATTCAAAAGGAAAAGCGATGTCTGAGGCTTGAGTTGGCCGTAGAAGTTCGAGGTAAGTGTTTGTTCTAACCTTAGCTTGAGGGATTAGGAGTTGTGTCCTATTTTTTACATGTTACTTGTCGAGTACGACGTATAGGCATGGTGACGAGTATCTATACATTGGTGTCAAGCATGACCGTGAGTCTTAAATTGAAATTGTTGTGTTCTTAAATAATACTACGGATGCTTAAGTTGATGATTTTCTGTATTGAGCAAGGATTATGATTATTCTCGTATAAATTACTTATGATTGCGTATCGGTGTTAGTTGAGGTAGTTAGATGTTGGAACAAGTTTGGTTATAGATGTTTCTCCCTTGCCGGGATGTATTTACTTATATTGTCGATTCCCTTGCCGGTATAACATTATTTCTTTATTGATCCCTTGCCGGAACTCTATTTGTGAATTGGTATTGAACTGTATATGTGGATCGGGTTGTACGCCGCAACAATGATATAAATGGATCGGGTCGCACGCCGCAACAATGATAAAAATGGATCGAGTTGTACGCCGCAACCGTGATATAAATGGATCGGGTTGCACGCCGAAACAGTGATATAAATGGATCGGGTTGCACGCCGCAACAAAGATACAGTTGGATCGGATTGCACGTCGCAACAGTGATAAATGATATGGATCGAGTTGCACGCCGCAACAGTGTTATTATTATTTTGTTGTAGATCTTAAATTGTTCTCATGTATTTCTCTTAATTATTGTTGGTATTGATATTCACCGCAGCATGTACCCCCTCCCATATTTACTTGTTTATTTTTGTGTTATTTTCCGTTGCATATTATATACTGCACAGGTTTATTTGGAGACTGGTCCTAGCCTCGTCACTACTTCGCCGGGGTTAGGCCAGGAACTTACCAGCACATAGGGTCGGTTATGCTGATACTAGACTCTGCACTATGTGCAGATCCCGGAGCGGCAGCGTTTGATCCATATCATTTGGGTGGCTGCCTTCAGTCCAGCTAGAGATCCCGAGGTAGTCCTGCAGGCGTCCGCAGGCCTGGCGTCTCTTCTATCTTTATATTTATTCTGTTTTCATCTACTTCCGAGACAGATAGTACTTTTCTTTCAGACATTTGTATGTAGTATTCGTAGACAGTCCGTGATATTGTGACACCGGATTTCGGGTAGAGACGTATGTTGGCGCAGTTGTACTGGTTATGGTTAATTTATCAGATTAAATCTTCCGCTTATTTCTATTTATCGTTAATGTTTCAATGTTGGCCACATGTTAGTTTAAATTGTTAAAAAGGGGTAATAAATGAGTTAAAAATTCTACAATACGTGGCTTGCCTAGCTTCCACGAGTAGGTACCATCACGACTCCCGAGGGTGAAAAATTCGGATCGTGACATTACACACTCGTCACCTCACATACACAACATTCATATAACAACAATACCAAATCCTAGGGGGAATGTCCCCCACACAAGGTTAGACAAGCCACTTACCTCGAATCTACTCAATCAATTCAATACCACGCTCTTGCCACGAGTATCCGACTCCGAATGGCCCAAATCTATTCAAAGTAATTGCATAATGTAAATATATCGTCAAGTAACTAATTCAACTAATTAATTTGAATCTAATATGCGAAATTAGGAAAATCGCCCAAAAAGTTCCATGGGCCCACATCTCAGAATCGGGTAAAATTTATAAATTCGAAATTCTCACACTCTCACGAGTTCATATATACAGAAGTTACTCCAACCCGACATCAAAATCTCGATCAAAACTTCAAAATTAGGCCTAAGAACTTTCCCACTTTTTCTCCAAATTTTCACCCCAAATTTGAATTTAAAGGATGAATTTAAGCATAGATTCGTGAAAATTAATCAAAATCGAGTAAGAATTACTTACCCAAAATACCTAGGTAAAAATCTCTCTAAAAATCGCCAATCCCGAGCTCCCAAATTAATTTTCCAAGTTTTGAGACTAAACCCTCGATTTTCTCTTTTTCTGTCCAGCGGTTTCCGCTTCTGCGACCATGTGCGGTCCCGCTTCTGTGGAAAATATACCGCACCTGCGAAAATTCATTAAAACCAAACTTCCGCACATGCGACCAACTTACCGCATCTGCGGTCTCGCATGTGCGTGCACCCTTCCCCGCATGCGGCTTCTAGCTCTCTATCATCTGGCCGCATCTGCGACTGACCACATGCTTTTGCGTTTTCACACTTGTGGTCCCCAATCCGCATGTGCGGTTATGAAGTAATTCAGCAGCTTCAGCTGCACACTCTAACTCCCAACTTCCCGTCAATCATTTGGAATCATCCCGAGGCACCCGTGGCCTCAACCAAAAGTACGAACAAGTCATATACCACTATTCAAACTTGTACAAATCTTTGTAACACTCAAAACAACATCGAATCATCAAAACACCCTCAGATTCAAGCCTAAGGATTCCAAAACTTTCGAATTCTGCATTCGATCAAAAAGTCTATCAAACCCCGTCCGAATAACCTGAAATTTTGTACACACGTCACATTCAACACTACGACGCTACTCCATCTCTCGGAATTACTTTCCGACCCCTAGATCAAAATCTCACTATCGAACCGGAAACTTCAAAATTTCAACTTTCGGCATGTCAAGCCTAAATAAGCTACGAACCTCATAAACACAATCCGAACATGACCCTAAGCACAAAATCACCGAATGGAGCTAACGGAACCAATAGAATCTCATTCCGAGGCCGTCTTCACACTGCTCCGACTACGGTCCAACTTCTAAAGCTTAAACTCTCATTTATGGACTAAGTCTCCCAAAACTCTCCGAAACTCCAAATAAAGCTTCCCGGCAACTCATAGTAGCAGAAACAAACACAGAAAATACAGTTAATAGGGGACCGCAGTGTTAATTCTTAAAATAACCGACCGGATCGTTACACTACGAGGCTACTTTTTTAGCTGCTTTTCATCCCTGGTTTTTTCAATTTATTACGTTATTTGTTCTCTCACAGTTTTTTTTAGTAAATATATGCAAGTTTGAGGACTTTAGTTGACTGGGAATGGTCATGCCCAACGACACGTGCAAGAAAATTACGTTAGCCAAATTGTTTGGATTTAACATGTGAAAGTTGTGGGACCACAATTTTATATCAACCAACTCCATTGTCCATTCTCTTTCTTATTTCCATCATTTTATGTTTCACCAGCCCTTCTTCAAATATTTTAATTCAGAGTGTATTTACTTTATATTTTATATATTAGTGGGTGTAGTCCGGGCAAAGTCCGGGCCCAACAGAAACAAAGATTCGTTGTTTTATTATACACTGATTATCCATGCAATTTTAACTGAAACAAAAGATTATTTCGAGTTTGTATTTACTTATGAATGGAATGCAATTGATTTCACATATTACAAAGTTCTGGTGACATTCTACAGCTACCCTCATAAAATATCTCAAAAAACTGAAGATATAAGTTTTATCATCACTCTTGGAAGTTGAATAAGTTTTCTGGTACTTGAATCAATAGAAATTTCAACAGGACAATTAGATTTTTGTTTTTTCTACCCTGTATTGTATCCATAAAGTAATGCAAAATTTTTAAAATTCTATTCCAATCTTCGAACTTATTATTAATCAAAGCTTTTGAAAAAGAAAATCCAAGTCTCTTGTTTAGACTTCAGATTGATGGTATTATAAGTTAGCCAACTGAATTGTTTTCACATTTTATTCCTCTTGAACAAACACGTTACCATTCTCAAGAAGTTTCTCTGTAGTTATTTTTTGGAATAGCTGCAATTCCAGTTCTTGAAACTCATTTCCTTACCTCTTCATAAGTCTGTATCAAAACAAAAAATATACATTAGTTACCATCAACACCATTCTACATCACCAATGTAATCGGTTAGGTGGACATACTGAAGAAGTTATAACATTGAGTCAATTTTGTTAACCAACAGGGTATCCCCCGTAAATATTAGGCACATATTGGAATTAATTAGCTTCAATTTTAAGGTGTATCCGTAATTGTTTTTGAGTTTTTGAAACTAAAAAAAGTCTATCCAGATGTTTGGGAAGACCCTTCTCTTTTTCTCTCTCTTGATTAAGAGCAGATGTAAATACCCTACCCCATACCATTTGAGATGTAAATATGTTACACCAACAGTTTTTCTTGAGTCTAGCATACAATATTTAAGACCAGATTATGTGATTTTATATTTGTATATAACAATATATGTCATTATCGATAAAGTATAATATAAAGGCCAAGTTTACCTATTTCACGAATGGTAGGGGCATCACATATACTCTTCCCTTTTTCTAAATTAACTAGCGATTTAGTCCCATGAGCTTCGAGGCTAGGAGCTGATAAACAAACTTGTCAACATGTTTAAAAACGCGCGTACAATGAAGCCCGAATAGGTACAACGCAAATCACGGAAGAGCACAAAGTATTCATGTATTTCAGCTTATAGACGCATTTAAGATAAATAACTTATAGCATCATTGCTGCGAAGAGATTAAGAATGAATGTTTTTATAAGATTAAAATTGAAGAAAACCTTTATTTTTTACGGCCAACAGCTCTGCATCGTGTCCTTCACAAGGTACAGTAGATGTCGAACCTAATATACAAAAAATTAATAAATATATTAAAGCACAACAAACTCAAGTTGAAACATAGAGAAATAGTCAATAACATTCTTTTCTTTGTTTGCGTCTCGTTATTATTAATGTTGTCCATGTTATTTTATTTCTATAATCTGAGCTCCAATAAGGATTAAACTGATAATTATATTGCCTAGACACCTATGTAACATCACTGGTCCCTATAAAAATAAATAAATAATCTAAAAATACAAAATAAAACAAGAGGTAAGGATATGAACTTACGGAGAGTAGGAAGCAGAGCGAGGAATGAAATAAGAAAGAATAGCAACACAACTAGCATCTTCTCTGTGTACAACGCAATTCACAAACACCATCTTCACTATCAAACCCCTCAAAATTAGAAGTTTCTTCTCCAAGTCCTCAAAATTCTTCTAAGGCAAAGCAACCTTTATCTTTAGATGTTTAAAACTGATAGCGGATAAATCAGATACAACTTTAAAGATCTTAGCAGACAAAGTTGGTAGAGGTTCTCACTTTTATAATGGCACATGATGGTTTAAATATTTATTTATTTGAAGGAATAATAAAATTTAATTAAGGAGAGAAATTTTATATATAATAATAAAACAATCATCTAAAGCATAATAACTAACAATAGAAGGACATAATCGGAATCCTACACATTAGCCTTGTAATCCTATTAGTTTTAGGACGTAATATATACTACACGTTAAGAATCCTACATGATTACCTTTAGAAATCCCATTAGTATAATTATGTTCGGGCATAGATATAAAATACTACATATTAGCATGTAAACCTAATACCTTTAGGAACATGTTAGATTTTTTATTAATAAAATTATTTTTGGGATATGGACATATTTTTAGCCACGTAATCCTATTACTTTTATGATATACTTCTTAAAAAAATTATATTACTAATTTAATTTGAAAACGCATTATATTGTCCAAATTTATTTAGAAACGGGAGAGCCTATATTATTATAAAAGTACGAATATAATATTGATAGACCAAAATTGCGCTAAAATATTAAACAAAAGAACTCATAGGGAAATGACATAGTTGTAATAACTTATTTTTTGGATTATAATAACTTCTATGTTAATATTTAAAATATTTAAGATTTTAAGATTAATACGATCTTGTCTATTGAATTCTTATTAAAAATATGTATGAAGGTTTAAGAAGATCATTTTCTTAAGAATCCTCCATATTAGTAATACATTACCAATCTATAAAATTAAATAAAAAAATTAGAATAAATGCTAACTGAACTGTATAAAGTGTTAAAATTGAGAGAAAAATTCATATGGTAATATATCATTATATTATATTTGTACTACTTTCCTATCAAATAATATTTTTTATTATTACTTTTTTTTGTAATATAGAAAAATATACACAATTATTAAAGAACAACTAAGAAACTTTTTAGAAAATAAATATGTGAGAGAAGAAAGAAAAAGGTTGGTAAGAGACAATACTACTAATGATTTTGAAAAGTGAAATGTCAGATCGATCTTTTTATTCTTAATAAAATTTATGGTAGATAAAATTATAATTACAGTTAAATATTCAAACATCAGATGAAATAATATTAAGAATCTAAATTAACAGAAAATAAATTATATATAATGTTAATACCAATTATTCAAATCTTTCAATTAATTATTTGGCAAGAGAATCCAATTAAATTATTTTTTAAATTATCATATGAGTAAAATTATTTTTCAAGTAAAAAAAATACTTAGGGTACATAAATTTATTCCATAAAAAGAGTATTCGAGATTAGAAAAACAGATCACAAAGTAAAAAAGATTAGTATAATATTAAGAATGCCACACAACCATTTGAGTAAGCACAATCAAAGCTAAATCCTGAACAAGAATAAACTTTCAAGAATATATTATAAAAAGTCGACTATGGTATAGCGAGATTATCCTTTATAGATGCCTCCGACGAAATCGAAATAGTATTCTTAGGTCATACATTACTTGCAAATGTCAGATCAAGAGGCATGATATTGTTAGAAATAAGAACAAGTGGTGTACCAGCAACGATTTTATTATGAGGTCGTACAACTCACTTTAGATTTGATATACCTCTTCAAATTTCTGAAATAACCATCACAAACATATCAAAGCAAAACAATAGTGCTAAATTTATAAGTAAAGCAAAAGTGATAGTATTTGATGAAGCGTATTTGTCTACGCGTCAAACGATCGAAACAATGCCCAGAGTTTTAGAGATATATTAAATATCGATGAACCGTCTGGTGGAAAAGTAATAGTTTGGGAGGTAATTTCTGTCAAGTACGATCAGTAGTTTCAAAATTGACCAAAGCAGAAATTGTAAAGTTTAGCTTGCCAGAATTATACTTATGACCTCAAACGAAAAATATTCAAATGACAAGAAATATAAAAGTAAGAACAGATCCAATATTTAGTGACTTCTTGCTTCGTGTCGAAAACGAAGAAGGGCATCCAATAAAAAATGATTTGGTTCTTCTAGAACACTTGGTTATCAACCCCAATGGTAATAGTAGTGCATTTATTAAGGAAAATATTTTCATCACCAGATTAAAACGCAATTTATGAGGATTACATAATAGAAATTAAAGAGCTATCTTAGTTAGCAGAAATGAATTTATTGATCAACTAAATAAAAGGTTGATTGCTAAGTTTTATGCTAAAAATAAAATATTTTTTGGTTTTGACTCATTAAAAGATGATACCAACAATTACTATCAATAAAAATACTTAAATACTTCAATACAAAATGACCTTCTGCCGTACATATTTATTGTCAAGTTCATTATTTCTTACGTATATTAGTTTGACCACATATATAATAGATTAATTTGAAATTGATCTTTTATTGCATATAGGTTGATTTTGAAAAAAAAAAATATGCCCCTCATGCCTGAAAATTTAGATCCCCTGAATAACTTACGTACGTACGGTATATAGAAGTTTTGACAATAACGTCATATATGTAGAACTTATGATACTGGTCAATTGCTTCTAAGTATGTGTTTATCCCTGAATTCAACTTTCATCTTCCGAAACTAAAGAATATCATTCTAAATTTGTGTGAAAATATTTTTCAGTATGTTTATGTTTTGTAGTTATAATAAATAAACCACAAGGATAAACATCCTAAATATTGGGCTATATTTACCATAATATGTTTTCTTATATGAATAACTAAATGTTGCACTTTCAAAAGAGATATCAATGTCGACAACAAGAGTTTTTGGTTATGGAAGAATAACCAAAGTATTATAAGGAAACATATATAAAAAACACTGTCTATAAAGAAGTGTTCGATAAGATACCGTTACATTCGATACCTTTAAACTACAATACATAATTATCTACTTAACATGACTAAAATTGATCATTTATGTAAGTTTTGATGACGTCCCTTCATTTTGAATTCATGTATTATGCTAATGTACTAATATTTTTCGGTATTTAGATGATTGTTGTAGTAATATATATAAAAAATTTCTCATTAATTAAATTTTATTATTCCTTTATCTAAATAAATATTTAAACCATTATGTGCCATTATTAACGTGCAACTCACGTTTATAGATACTAGTACTTTCAAAAGAATTGATTATTAGCTAAAGTATGTTAAACAATTTTCAAGAAATGAACTTTTAAAACTAAATAATTCCATTAATATAGACTTCGTCGAATATATGTACAAAAAGGAAAAGACCATTTAAACAAAGCTCAACAATGAAATACTACATATTACTTATGTTTTGCGTCTATTTCTAGAAAGTTACAGAAGAAAATCATGTTATTGCTATAGTGATCACTTCCAATGATATAAAAAAATATCCACATAATACTCCAGGAAGAACTGATTATTAGCTAAAGGATGTCAAATTATTTCCAAAAAATGTCTGATCCAAGCTAATATTACCTTCAGGTCCACTGTAATGACCCCACTGGTTGTTTTATTTTTTTGAACCCTATTCCCTTAAATAAAACTTCCCGTACTTGCTTTAGCTAATTTACGAGTTGGAAGAGTTTTGAGTGAAATATGTCCAATTATTTCTTTAAGATTCTCTTAAAAAACCAACTTTGACTTCGGTCAATTTTTTGGGAAAACGGACCCGGACTTATGATTTAATAGTTCTGAAAAGTCCGTGGAAAAATATGGGACCTGAGCGTATGCCCTGAATCAAATTTCGAGGTGCCTAGCCCGAGTAATGAATTTTTATTGAAAATTATTAAATTGAAATCCTAAGAGTTTAATGAAGAGGAAAAAATGCTTGATCACATTGATATCAGGCTCGTATGTTGGTTCTGGAGCCCGGTACAGATTCGATATAATATTTTAGTCTTATCTGTGAAATTTATTGAGAAACGAGACTGATTTGACGTGATTCAGACGTCCGGTTGAAAAGATAGGAATTTGGGTGTTCTTGAGGATTTCATGCGTTTTGGTGTTGAATCCGTGATTTTAGGTGTTAATTCGACGATTGGATTTCTTGAGAAAGTTTGCACAATATTGTAGGACTTGCGTGAGTATTCGGAGTGGAGCTCCGAGGGCTCGGGTGAGATTCGGCCATGGTTGGAGGTAAGAAAACACAACAGTTTTGCTGGTATTTTTGCTGCTGCTGCAGGTCTCGCAATTGCGAGATGGCCATCGCAATTGCAAACTCGCAATTGCGAGAATTTCTTCACATTTGCGAACTTGGCCGGGCTGGGCAGTGGTCGCATTTGCAAACTATTTCTTCACATTTGCGAATTGCGACCCATGCATCGCATTTGCGATCAAGGCAGGTAAGGGCCTAGTTCGCATTTGTGAACTTTTTGTCGTAGTTGCAATCTCGTATTTGCGAGCCTGGTGTCGCAAATGCGACATCAGGGGTCTGGGCATAGCTTTTAAAAACGGGACTTAGGTCATTTATTTCATTTCTACTCTATACTTGGGCGATTTTGGAGCTTCCAAAAAGGGGATTTCAACATAGCATTGTGAGGTAAGTAATTTCCATTCATCCTTAGTTTAAGTACATGTACATTAGGTATATTAAACATTAAAAACTAGGTAAATCAAAGGGGTTAGAGCTAGACCTAGAGTTTTAATAAAACTAAGATTTAACCACGAAATTTTCTATGAAATGGACTAGAAATCATATATTATTGATCCTTATGCTGTAGAGAACAACTTTCTTCGAAAAATCTCAAAATTCGGGCACGTGGGCCCAGGGTCGAAAATTAGGAAACTTGTGAAAAAGGTTGAAAATTTCTTAAATAGTTAGGATTCGATCTTATAAGCCTATATTGACTAGTTCTTACTTCCTTTAATTAGTTCGTGATCATTCAGATCCGAATTGAGGGCTTGGGCTTGTTTTTGATATTGGAAGTGTGATTTGGAGCGAAGTGAGTCTCCTTTCTAACCTTATAAGAGGGAACTATTCCCATAAGAATAATAATTGAGTAATTGTCGCTAAATGCGGGGGCTACGTACGCACTAAGTGATGAGAGTCCATGCATAGCTACTACTATGCTAATCGTCCGGGTAGTTTAGGACTCACACCATGCTTTATTTATTGAAATCTCTATATTATCTTGTTAATATGATCACCTAGGATATGCTAGAGACTTGAAAGGGGAATAAGAATGAACTTGTATACTTGTTGAACTCTTGCATGGTATTATTGACTATTGATGTGCCTTCATGTGTATACTTGATATTGCTTGTTATTTGCGGATTGGGTCGATCGCTTCGGTATGAATAGATGCATTTATATGCGCACCGTCGACCCTTATCAAGTGCACAGTTTATTTCTGTTAGATCGGGCCGTTGCCTTGGCATATTGTGCTCATGATATCTATATGGAACTTATACTTGCCTTGTTTGCTAACTTTCCAAAAAGTAAATAGCTAAATGGAAATATAGTGGAGAGTAGGACTTATATGCCTTGTTATAAGCTGTTGCTTATTACTCCCTCCGGTCCAAAATAAGTGATTTTTTGGCCCTTTTCTTGTGGTCCAAAATAAGTAATTTTTTTAAATTTCAAGAATAAATTAATTATTAATTAATTTTTTCCTACATTGTCCTTGGAGTAAATAGTGTTGGAATATGTGTTAGGAGTGTTTATGTGAGATAGTAAAGGTTAATACGGTCAATTCCTTTGCTAATTAATGTCAAAAGGTGAATTTCTTAATTTGTGCGAAAACATCCAAAAAATCACTTATTTTGGACCGGAGGGAGTAGTGATTTTCCATGCTTAGTATAATACTTTGATATATTATTCGACCCTAGTGAGTATCAAGTCGAACTGTCGTCTCTAATTCTTCGAGATTAGACGGGATACTTACTGGGTACATATTGTTTATGTACTCATACTACGCTTCTGTACTTAATTGTACAAGATCTGAGGCAGATGCATCTGATTACCAGTCCGGTGCGCGCCCTTCATCTTGTGGCAGAGATTTCCTTGGTGAGCTGCTTCCTTCCTCTGCCGTTCTGTAGCCGGATGGAGTCTTCCTTTACTTTTGCTGTCTTTCCCTATCTCAGACAGTAGGATAGAGATGTCTTTTGTATATTCTACTTGATGCCCATACTTGTGATACCAGGTTCTGGCACACACTTTGGTAGACATTTGTTTTTGGGTTGTATACTTATGTTATTTATGATATTTTGCACTTCTGGCTTAAATCCTAATTAAGAATCTATTTCACTTATTTTTGATTAAAAGCAACATACGAATTTAGTAATGTTCCGCGCTGGCTTACCTGGAAACGGTATCAGGCGCCCTCATGACCTCTTGTGGAAATGGGTCGTGACAACATGGTATTAGAGCACTAGGTTCACGTAAGTCTCACGAGTTATGGGCAAACCTGATAGAGTCTTGTTGATCGGTACGGAGATGTTTGTATTTATTTTCGAGAGTTTATAAAGTATTAGGAAAGACTACTCTTTATTCATTTCCTGTCGTGCTATGGTTAGTGTACTAAATTTTCCTCTTCTATTCTCTCACAGATGGTGAGAACTCGCACCGCTGATGTTTTGGACCCGGAAGGAGCTGCTCCCCCCATTGCTAGAGGCCGAGGTAGAGGCCGGGGGAGGGCACCAACCCGTGGTAGGGGACGAGGGCATCCTAGAGCCATTTTAGTAGCATCACTAACGGATCCTGTGAGGGATTCTATTATTGAGGAGCAGGGCGAGGTGCCCACAGTTGAGCCTACCACAGCGAATTTCATGACAACACTAGGATTTCAAGAGGTCATGGGCCGCATGCTACGATTCATGGACACTATGACTCAGGCTAGTTTATTTCCAGCAGACCCAGCTACTTCAGGCAGGAGGGGGAGCCCAGACCTCTACTGCTCAGGCTCCAGGTCATGCAGCTGCAGTATATCAGACTCTGGGTGCACTACCCGTAGATGGGGCTCAGCCAGTTGCTGTAGTGGTACCCCAGCCCAGGCCAGTTATGGATGGTGATCCACAGAAGTTATTGGACGGATGGACCGGGCTTCTTCCTCCAGTCTTCGGGGGTGAGCGTCATGAGGATGCGCATGACTTTATTGATAGGTGCAGGGACATACTGCACAACATGAGGATATTGGAGTCGCATGGAGTTGACTTCACTACTTTTCAGCTCGAGGGCAGGGCCCGTAGATGGTGGCAGTCCTATGTTCTTGGCAGGCCAGCGGGTTCTCCTCCCATCACTTGGGGTCAGTTCGTATAGTTGTTCTTGGATAGGTACATTTCGCCCTATGAGAGAGAGGAGCAGCGTATCATTTTGAGCATCTCGAGCAGGGTCAGATGTCCGTGACCGACTATGAGGCGAGGTTTTCCGAGTTGTCCCGCCATGCCCTTATGATACTTCATACAAATGCAAAGAGAGTGTGGAGGTTTGTCGCAGGATTGCATCCCGGTATTCGATTTGGTATAGCCCGAGAGGTGGAGATAGGTACAGAGTATCAGCTAGTGGTCGAGATTGCTCGCCTGATTGAGGGAGATCGCCAGAGGGGTAGAGAGCAGATACAATAGGATAAGAGAGTTAGGTTCTTCGGAGAGTTCAGAGGTGCCCCAGCTAGGGGGAGAGGTCAGTTTGGGAGGGGTCAACCTAGTAGGCTACCAGTTTCAGCACCACCTCCTACCCGGGTGGCTCAAGCGCACCCCTATTTCAGTTCTATGCCAGAGAATTGCTATCGCCCGCCAGCTATTCAAGGTTCTTCCAGTGGGTATTCAGGTCCCCAGGGTCCTTCTGATTCTTATTTCATTGCCATGCCGGAGAGTTCATGTTGTCCACTGGATATACAGGCTTCTTCCGGTGGGTCTACGAGTTATCAGGGTCAGCCATCAGGGCAACAGGTTGCCGCCCCACATAGTGGTTTTGAGCGTGGAGATACCGAACACATGATGAGATACTTCCCTAGACTTCAGGGTAAGGTAGTGCAGTAGGGTCAGCAGCCTATGATTTCAGCACCAGCTGCCCAGCCACCTAGAGGTGGAGGGCAGGCGGGTAGAGGCCATCCTAGAGGTGGAGGTCAGGCATGGAGAGGTCAGCCAGCTACTGCTCAGTCAGGTGGAGGCTAGCCAGCTGGTGCTCTAGCTAGATTCTATGCTCTTCTGGCCAGGCCAGATGTATTGGCCTCAGATGTCGTCATCACAGGTATTATTTCCGTGAGTGATAGGGATGCTTCGATATTATTTGATTCGGGGTCTACTTATTCCTATGTATCATCTCTGTTTGCTCGTTTCCTGATTATTTCTCCTGAGCCTTTGGGCACTCCTGTTCATGTGTCTACTCCTATGGGTGATTCTGTGGTGGTGGATTGGATCTACCGGTCCTGTATGGTCACTTTTCGTGGTTTCAAGACTAGAGAAAATCTTCTGTTGCTTGATATAATCGATTTTAAGGTCATCCTGGGCATGGATTAGTTATCTTCATATTATGCCGTCCTAGATTTCCATGCCAAGACAGTTTCTCTAGCGATGCCAGGGTTGCCGAGATTGGAGTGGAAGGGTTCCACAGTTGATACGTCTAGTAGAGTTATTTCCTTCCTAAAGGCTCGACACATGGTCGAGAAGGGATGTTTGACTTACTTGGCTTATGTTCGAGACACCACAGTAGAGTCTCCGACGATTGATTTAGTGCCAATAGTCTGAGAGTTCGCCGATGTTTTTCCTTCTGATCTTCCTGGCATGCCTCTGGATTGTGATATTGATTTCTCTATTGATTTGGCTCCAGGAACTCATCCTATATCTATTCCACCGTACCGTATGGCTTCTAAAGAGTTGAAGGAGTTGAAGGAAAAGCTGGAGGAGTTGTTAGCAAAGGGGTTTGTTAGGCCCAATGTGTCGCCTTGGGGTGCACCAGTGTTATTTGTGAAGAAGAAGAATGGGACTATGCGGATGTGCCTTGATTACCGCCAATTGAATAAAGTCACCATCAAGAAAAAGTACCCGTTGCCTTGTATTGATGATTTGTTTGACCAATTGCAGGGTGCTAGGATGTTCTCTAAGATTGACTTGAGGTCAGGGTATTATCGGCTGAAGATTCGGGACTCAGATGTTCCGAAGACTGCATTTAGGACTAGATATGGCCGTTATGAGTTTCTGGTGATGTCCTTTGTCTTGACTAATGCCCCAGTGGCATTTATGGATTTGATGAACATGGTACTCAGGCCTTATATTGATTCCTTCGTTATCATCTTCATTAACGACATCTTGATATACTCACGAAGCCTGGGGGAGCACGAGCATCATTTGGGAGTAGTGCTTCAGACCTTGCGAGAGCAAAAGCTATATGCTAAGTTCCCCAAGTGTGAGTTTTGGCTTGAGTCAGTGGCATTCTTGGGGCATGTTGTGTCAGGAGAGGGTATTAAGGTGGATCCCAAGAAGATTGAGGCAGTTCAAAGTTGGCCACGTCCTACTTCACTAACCGAGATCAGGAGTTTCTTGGGATTAGCAGGTTATTACCGACAATTTGTGCAGGGCTTTTCATCTATTGCATCACCTTTGACCAGATTAACCCAGAAGCGTTCTCCATTCCGTTGGTCCGATGATTGTGAGGTGAGCTTCTAGAGGCTTAAGTCAACTTTGACTACGATACCAGTTTTTGTATTGTCTTTCGGTGTAGGGATGTATACGGTATATTGCGATGCTTCACGCATTGGTTTGGGATGTGTGTTGATGCAGGAGGGGCGAGTTATTGCATATGCTTTGCATCAACTGAAGATTCATGAGAAGAATTACCCTGTGCACGATCTGGAGTTGGTAGCGATTGTTCATGATCTTAAGATATGGAGGCACTATTTGTATGGGTGCCTTGTGAGGTTTATACTGATCACCGTAGCTTACAACATTTGTTTAACCAGAGGGATCTCAATTTGAGGCAGCGTAGGTGGCTTGAGCTACTAAAGGATTATGACATTACCATTCTTTATCATCCGGGCAAGGCGAATGTGGTAGCAGATGCCTTCAGCAGAAAGGTGGAGAGTATGGGTAGTTTGGCATTCATTCCAGCAGAGGAGAGGCCACTAGCTTTGGACATCCAGTCCTTAGCTAACAGGCTTGTGAGGCTGGACATTTCAGAGCCCAGCCAAGTTCTAGCATGTGTAGTTGCTCAATCTTTGCTATTGGGGAAAATCAAGGCCCGACAGTTTGATGATCCATATTTGGCAGTTCTTAGAGAGACAATACTTCAGGGAGGTGCCAAGGAGGTTTCTATTAGAGAGGATGGTGTGTTGTGGCTTTAGGGCCATCTATGTGTTCCTAATATTGATGGTCTAAGAGAGAGGATTCTAGAGGAGGCCCACAGTTCGAGGTACTCCATTCATCCGGGTGCCACAAAGATGTATCGTGACTTCAGGTAGCATTATTGGTGGTGGAGAATGAAGAGGGACATTGTAGAGTATGTAGCTAGATGTTTGAATTGCCAGCAGGTCAAGTATGAGCACCAAAGGCTGGGTGGCCTACTTCAGCGGATGCCTATTCTGGAGTAGAAGTGGGAGCGCATCACTATGGATTTCGTAGTTGGGTTGCCGTAGACTTTATAGAAGGTTGATTCAGTATGGGTCATTGTGGATAGGTTGAACAAGTTGGCTCACTTCATTCCAGTGGCGACTACTTATACAGCGGAGAGGTATGCTCAGATTTATGTTTGCGAGATAGTCCGGTTGCACGGTGTGCCGGTTTCCATCATATCAGACAGAGACCGTCAGTTCATATCCCATTTTTGGAGAGCCATTCAGAGTGAGTTAAGGACCCGTATAGAGCTTAGCACAACATTCCATCCTCAGACCGATGGGCAGTCGGAGCGGACAGTTCAGATCTTCGAGGATATTCTTAGATCACGTGTGATTGACTTTGGAGGGCAGTTAGATCAGTTCTTGCCTTTAGCAGAGTTTGCGTATAACAACAGCTATCAGTCCAACATAGAGATGGCTCCGTACGAGGCTTTATATGGTCGACGTTGTCGTTATCCTATTGGGTGGTTTGAGCCTGGTAAGGCTAAGTTACTTGGCACAGATTTGGTACAGGATGCCTTAGATAAGGTAAATTTGATTCAGGAGAGGCTTCGCACAGCTCAGTCCAGACAGAAGAGCTACGCAGATCAGAAGGTGCGTGATGTATCATTTATGGTTGGCTAGAAGGTTCTCTTGAAAGTCTTGCCCATGAAGGGCATTATGAGGTTCGTGAAGTAGGGCAAGTTGAGCCCAAGGTTTATTGGCCCCTTTGAGGTGTTGAGACGAGTTGGGGATATTGTCTATGAGCTTGATTTACCCCTCAGTTTATTGGGAGTTCATCCAGTTTTTCATATTTCAATGGTTCGGAAGTATCATGCCGACCTATCCCACGTGTTGGATGTTAGTACTATACAGTTAGATGAGAGTTTGGGCTATGAGGTGGAGCCAGTTGCCATTGTTGACAAGCAGGATCTCCAGTTGAGGTCTAAGAGGATTTCCGCAGTGAGAGTCCAGTGGAGGGGCCAACCGGTCGAGGAGGCGACCTGGGAGTCCGAGGAGGACAAGCGAAGAAGATATCCCCACTTATTCAGCAGTCCAGGTACTTTTCTATGTCCGTTTGAGGACGAATGTTTGTTTAAGAGGTGGAGAATGTAACGACCCGACTAGTCGTTTTGCCTTTTTGAACCACGTTCCCCTAAATAAAACTTCTCGTACTTTCTTTAGCTAATTTATGACTTGCGGGGATGGTTAGTTCGGGAGTTGGGAGAGTTTTGAGTGAAATATGTCGAATTGTTTCTTTAAGATTCTCTTAAAAGACCAAGTTTGACTTCGGTCAACTTTTTGGGAAAATGGACCGAACTAGTGATTTGACGATCCCGAAAGGTCCGTGGAAAAATATGGGACCTGGGCGTATGCCCGTATCGAATTTCGAGGTCCCTAGCTCGAGTAATAAATTTTTATTGAAAATTGTTAAATTGAAATCCTAAGAGTTTAATAAAGAGGAAAAAATGCTTGATCACATTGATATCGGGCCCGTACGTTGGTTCTGAAGCTCGGTACAGGTTCAATATAATATTTTAGTCTTGTCTATGAAATTTGGTGAGAAACAGGACTGATTTGACATGATTCGGACGTCCGGTTGAAAAGATAGGAATTTGGGTGTTCTTGAGGATTTCATGTGTTTTGGTGTTGAATCCGTGGTTTTAGGTGTTAATTCGACGATTAGATTGCTTGAGCAAGTTTGCACAATATTGTAGGACTTGTATGTGTGTTCGGAGTGGAGCCCCGAGGGCTCGGGTGAGATTCGGGCATGGTTGGAGGTAAGAAAACACAGCAGTTTTGCTTGTATATTTGCTGCTGCTGCTGCTGCTGCAGGTCTCGTAATTGCAAGATGGCCATCGCAATTACGAGAATTTCTTTGCATTTGCGAACTTTGCCAGGCTGGGCAGTGGTCGCATTTGCGAACCTAGCAGGGTTCGCATTTGCGACCCATGCATCGCATTTGCGATCAAGGCAGGTAAAGGCCCAGTTCGCATTTGCAAACCTTTTGTTGCAATTGCGATCTCGCATTTGCGAGCTTAGTGTCGCAAATACGACATCAGGGGCCTGGGCATAACTTTTAAAAATGGGACATAGGGCATTTATTTCATTTTCACTCTATACTTGGGCGATTTTGGAGCTTCCAAAGAGGGGATTTCAACATAGTATTGTGAGGTAAGTAATTTCCATTCATCCTTGGTTTAAATACATGTACATTAGGTAGATTAAACATTAAAAACTAGGTAAAATCAAAGGGGTTAGAGCTAGACCTAGGGTTTTAATAAAACTAAGATCCACGAAATTTGCTATGAAATGGACTAGAATCATATATTATTGATCCTTATGTTGTAGAGAACAACTTTCTTCTAAAAATCTCGGAATCCGGGCACGTGTGCCCGGGGTCAAAAATTAGGAAACTTGTGAAAAAGGTTGGAAAATTTCTTAAATATTAGGATTCGATCTTGTAAGTCTATATTGACTAGTTCTTACTTCCTTTAACTAGTTCGTGATCGTTCGGCTCCGAATTGAGGGTTTGGGCTTGTTTTTGATATTGGAAGTGCTCTTTGGAGCGAGGTGAGTTTCCTTTCTAACCTTTTAAGAGGGAATTGTCCCATAGGAATAATAATTGAGTAATTGTTGCTAAATGCGGGCTGCCTATGATGCCATAGGCACTGCTGGTGGATAAGGCCAAATAACCAATTTTTAGTATGCTTGAGATTGCCATAAGACCTTATGCTTTCCAATCCTAATCTACAAAAATAGGGCTACGCACTAGGTGACGAGAGTCCATGCGTAGCTACTACTATGCTAATCGTCCGGGTAGTTTAGGACCCACACCATGCTTTATTTATAGAAATCTCTATATTATCTTGTTAATATGATCACCTAGGATATGCTAGAGACTTGAAAGGGGAATAAGAACAAACTTGTATACTTGTTGAACTCTTGCATGGCATTATTGGCTATTGATGTGCCTTCGTGTGTATACTTGATATTGCTTGTTATTTGCGGATCAGGCCGATCTTCTCGGTATGAATAAATGCATCTATAGGTGCGTCGTCGACCCTCGGCAAGTGCATAGTTTATTTCTGTTAGATCGGGCCGTCGCCTTGACATATTGTGCGCATGATATCTGTATGGAACTTATACTTGCCTTGTTTGCTAACCTTCCGAAAAGTAAATAGCTAATTGGAAATATAGAGGAGAGTAGGACTTATATGCCTTGTTATAAACTGTTGCTTATTAGTGATTTTTCATGCTTAGTATAATACTTTGATATATTATTCGACCATAGTCAGTATCAAGTTGACCTCTCGTCTCTGCTTTTTCGAAATTAGACGGGATACTTACTGGGTACATATTGTTTATGTACTCATACTACGCTTCTGTACTTAATTGTACAGGATCTGAGGCAGATACATCTGGTTACCAGTCTGGTGCGCGCCCTTGAGCTTGTGGCAGAGATTTCCACGGTGAGCTGCTTCATTCCTCTGCCACTCAGCAGCCGGATGGAGTCTTCCTTTACTTTTGCTACTTTCCCTATCTCAGACAGTAGGATAGAGATGTTTTTTTGTATATTCTACTAGATGCCCATACTTGTGACACCATGTTCTGGCACACACTTTGGTAGACATTTGTTTTTGGGTTGTATACTTATGTTATTTACGGTATTTCGCGCTTCTGGCTTAAATCCTAATTAACAATCTATTTCATTCATTTCTGATTAAAAGCAACATAAGAATTTAGTAATGTTCCGCGTTGGCTTGCCTGACAATGGTGTCAGGCGCTCTCATGACCTATTGTGGAAATGGGTCGTGACATCTACCTAGGTGATGTTTGGTATGGATGTCAAAAATTTTCCCTTAATTTTGTCAATCCAAACACGATCCACAACTTGACCGTCCTCGTAACAATGCACCATCAATATTCCATGAAACCTCCATAACTGTGATCCATGGAACATTTTGCCTGTAAAAATAAACACACTTCTATGAGCTAAATAGTTGTGGTTAAAATTTTTTGATCATGAAAAGCGATGAAATTTCCTACCAGGATAGCGTTAACCTACAAATATAAATTATAATGTTTCGAAGCCAACTTGAGCCACCAAAAGTTATAAAAATGTTAATTACTTGGTAGGAAAAAATGTGAAGGACAAAGAAAAAGCACAAGAAGGGTATCAGTTTGAAATATAACTAAGTCTTTAAAAATCTAACACATCAAAACTACTTAATGAAAGATAGACTATTCTATGAGGGGGAATACATTAGCATATTTTTACATTATATCATTAAACTGAACGTAAAAATACAACTACATAATTAAAGGTTTGTCTATACCATATTCATTACCAGTGAATAGAAAATCACAATTCACGAAAAAAAATATGGTATAGCCAAACCTTTTATTATGTAGCAACAATGAGAAAATAATTGCATACATGTTTGATACTTTGTCTATACAAAGCAACAGTGAGAAAGAGTATATATATAGGAGAATACAAAAGAAAAAACATCACAATCTGTAACTCAAAGGATTGCCTTCTGAATAATTTTGCCGTATACTATATTAGAGGTAGAATGATGTCATCGCTACTTAACGTAGACGGATGGATCAACAATTTCACACAACTTGAACTCTTTGCCCTCAATAAGGCAACGTAAATTCGACCATGTAAAAACACAGGTTCCTGAAAATAAATTCCAACGAAATCTAAAGTCTGGCCTTGTGCTTTATTTATTGTCGTAGCAAAGCATAGTCGAACATGAAATTGCATTCTTTTAAATTGAACGTCATTTTTTCATCCTGCGATGATAATAATGGAATTCTGGGGATAAACAAGTACATATTTTTGAAATCACCTGTCGTAATCTTAATAATGATAACATGGCTTTTAAAATCATAGCAAGTCAATCGTGTGCCATTACATAAACCTTCACATGAATTTAGATTTCACAGTAATATAATTAGACAATTCTCTTTCAAATATAATTTGTAAGGGGCAAACCAGGAGGATTTAAAGTGTGTATTAGATCTTCAAATTGTATTTGGTTATTAAATTCAATAGCTTCATCGGTGCCAATGAATATTTTTGATTTTTCAATAAATCGATTAATAAGCATGTCATTAATTTCATCGACAAAATCATTTTTTGTTGTCAAGATCACACGAAAATCTGTACAAGATGAATTAAAGCATAACGAATCCAAATTTGAATATATCGCTGTGAATAGTTTATCAAATTCTTTTTCGGTTGTGTAAGGAATAATCAAAGAATCTGAAAATCTTATTTCCTGAATTGGCTCGTTCTTGTTCATTTCCAATTCTTAACAAATAATCACAATATGCAGGATCTATTTTTGCTCTCATATTCTCAGATAATTTTATTTTTCTAAGTTCATTCCAAATGCTAGAATATAATAAAATGAAGTCTTCTTTTTTTCGTAGTGCACAATAGGAAGAATTTATCTGAAGTCACCTCCTAAAACAATAACTTTTTCGCAAAATAATGTCCATCAGAACTTTTAAGAGTAGATCAGAAACTCCCAACATTCTGTTTTGGCAATAGATACCTCATCCTATATAATCAATTTTGCATCTCCGATTAAACCTGCAAGTGCGCTTTCTTTGCTAATCTTACAATTGGCATTTTCATCGATGTCAATAGGAATTTTGAAACGTGAATGTGCAGTACGTCCTCCCAGGGAAATAGAAGAAGAAATACTAGAAGTAGTTGTTGCCAAAGCTATATATCCCATGGATCGTACTCACGGTACAAAAAAAAAATTTCCTGTTCCTCCTGGACCATCTACAAAAATTGCACCTGGTTTATTTGAAAATAACCTTTCAGTAATCACATTATATGCAATCAACTGATTTTTATTTAATTTCCTATACAGCAATACTTCATCTTCACTAACAATAATAGATCTTTCAAAATGAATCTCTTTTGACACTTTTGCTGCCATAGAAGGCCTGATAGTTTCTGAGATAAGTTCATACTCTTTTACATCATGACCCATGGAATGTAAAATATCATTCATATGGTTCAGATCTTGATATCGAATTTCTTTTCTTTCAATAGTTTGTAACACTTTATAATCTTCAATCATCGGCTCTTCAAATTGTTCCCATAATTTTCTGGGGTTAGCAGGACCACAATACAACAGTAACGTAGCAAATAAACGTCATAAACTATATAGCAGGCCTCAGACATACACTCTATCAAGCTATTATCGTAGTACAGTAATTCTCTTTTTTATGCGGACTCTCTAAAAGTACTACAAGGCTCTCCATTTACTGTCAAAATATTCTTATATGACGTCGGTCCTCGTACATGCATTAGTAATAATCTAAGATAATATCATTCTCCTTCTGTTGAATGACATGTCATAACGGCCAACAACACAACATTTTTTGTCTACGTGCCCAAAATTTGTCATTGGAGGACCACACTAAGTATTCAGGAAATTCTTTGTACAATAAGTTGAGCTCTTTAGCATCTTCGTCGGTATCATTCATGTAGAAGAATTTAGTTAATATTATTTTTTAGATCATTGGATTATTCACAATTGTATGTATATCCGTATTACTCTTAAAAGAAAAAAATTGTTGACCTTCAAGATGTAGTTGAAGATGATAAACGCTGGGAGACATTTCGCTTATAGGAAAACCAAAGAGACGCCATACGGCTTCTGGAGGTGATACCTATCTAGCATATTAGTATTCCTTTGCCTCATCTATCTCTATGTCTGTATCGTTATTTTGTACACAGAATGCAATTCTCTCATGTCCTTTACAAAAGTATTTGTAGAGATATTTCACAACTTTGATGTCGGAGCACACTTCAACATTTATGTGATAGTTGA
Source organism: Nicotiana glauca (assembly GCA_026770625.1). NCBI lineage: Eukaryota > Viridiplantae > Streptophyta > Magnoliopsida > Solanales > Solanaceae > Nicotiana > Nicotiana glauca. The sequence continues at coordinate 59,537 of MU736440.1, forward strand.
ATTTTTCAAGTAAATAAGAATTGTATGGAACAACCCATGAGTTATCTAAATGTTATTCTCTTACTTTCACAACTTTCCCTGTATTTCATCTTCTGTAAACTAGATAAGAATCATTTCCTTTCGATGTTTGATCGACAAATATTTTTGGATATTTGAACTTACAGTAACCCTTTTTTTTCATGCAAGAATTTATTAGATCTAAATTACCGCAAAAACCGTGCATCATATGCTTAATGACAAGCTTACGCAAATCTGGTTCTGCCTTAGCATCTGGTAATTCTGCTCTAATTATATCATCATACGCCTCTGTTGTCAACAATTTATGCTCATTACCTATTATAATAAGAAAATGAGCATGGGTTAAACCTCGTTTCTGAAACTCCACAGTGTATATAAAAGCAACAACTTTTCCAAAGATATTTCATTTCAAATATTCGTCTTCAGTTCTTCTATTTTAACCCTGAACACTCGAGTAATCAAATTAGGTCTATTTTGTGCCTCGTCAGTTGACGATAGATGTACTTTTCTTTTCATCCAAGATGGGTTACATGTCATAGTTATAAACAAATCAGGTTTTCCGGAATATTGCACTAATGCAATAGCATCCATATAACGTTGATGTATATATCTAGGACCTCCTATAAAAGAATTTGGCAGAAAAGTTTGTTTTCCAACATTATAAGCATCTCGTTCACCCAGTCTAAGAATATCGAGAAGTCCTTGCAGTATACCCATTCTGAATAAATCTTGATTGAATGAAACAAAGTCTAATCTTTGTGTCTCCAATTTTATATATCCATCAACTGAATATAGCTTGAGTAACTTCCTGTGTGCAAAATTTCATCTTCATCAAAGTTTCTCATTTGAAGCTTGTAACAGTAGGAACTGAAATTGTGTCTCTTTTGTGTTTCCTTTTTTGCAGATTTTGAGCTTCCATATCAAGATATCAATCAACAAATGTGAATTTTTTTTATACTCGGCAATTGTTCAAATTCTACCAGAGTGTGGCTTCTAGGATTTTTTTGCTTTGGGCAACTTTTTAATACCACAGTGCCACCCACCTTGACCATATGGAAATAACAACGGGTATTATAATGGGTCATAACATCTAAAATAATAATTCACTCTTTGTGTCATGTCGTTGTGAGTATAAATTTGAAGAAGTGGCACATGAGTAGCAGAACTATCATTTTCATCAATGCATATTGCTGCAATTTCATTAGTAGTAGGCAGCTTATATATACATCGATCTAATCCGGCATCACTTTTCAATGCTATTTGGAAGTTTTGTAAGTTCGACATATCTGTTAACGATCGTAGAAATATTGAATATGGATTATCCTTTAGAATGTCCATCCATTCTTTCACTAATGGTTCATTTAAGTTGTCTGAACAAGCCATTCTATTTCCAAGCTCATTTGCATTATCATAAAAGTATAGTTGCAAATTTCATGGTCGTCTTTTTCTGGGATATAAATCATCTATCAAATGATACATCTATCCTTGAACTCTGAATGTATATATACCACGATTTCTCTTGGCTAAATCTTTGTCATAACTGATACCAAGTGATGTAACATATTATTATATGTTATAATATATGTTCGAAAATGCTTGCATTCTGCATTATTTCCTATATATAAATTTTTCAGTTTAGCTGGCATTTGATGAGAGCTTAACTTCACTGTACCATTGCCCCAACAAAATCCAGGGGGTTCATATTCAAATTTTTTCGCATAGCAGAACAAGCAGCTTGGAATCTTTTTTAACGGAATATAATTAGAGAGTAGTTGGTTAATGTTAATCATAGTTCTCTTATTCTTTACATGGCCTACATAGTGTAGATAATTAATTGTAAGAGATAACATAAATCAATAGTGAAATCAATGAAGGATGCTCCTTATACTAACCTTTAGTTGTAACTATTTCAAAGGTTAGAGTGCATGAATCATTTGCAGTACCCGATGTTGAACCTGATTCATGATAGTTATCAATTAATTAATTATGATGACCCGGCCGGTCGTCTTAAAAATTAATGCCCCGATCCCCTATTAATTACTTTTTCCGAGTTTATTTATGCTATTTTGATTTTTCGAGATGTCCGGTTTTGAGTTTCAGAGAGTTTTGGGATATTTAGTCCCTAAATGAGAGTTTAAGTGTTAGAAAGTTGACCGTAGTCATACCAACATGAAGATGGCCTCGGAATGGAGTTTTGATGGTTCCTTTAGCTTCGTTGGGTGATTTCGGTCTTAGGAGCATGTTCAGATTATGTTTTGGAGGTCCGCAACTAATTTATGCTCGAAATGCCGAAAGTTGAATTTTTTAAAGTTTCTGGTTCGATACTGAGATTTTGATCCAAGGGTCGGAATGTAATTTCGGAAGTTGGAGTAGCTCTGTACTGTTTAATATGACATGTGTGCAAAATTTCAGGTCATTCGGATGTGGTTTGGTTGGTTTTTTTAATCAAAAGCATAACTTAGAAGATTTTGGAATTCTAAGGCTTGAATCCGATGCGAATTTGGTGTTTTGATGTTGTTTTGAGCGTTCAGAATGTTGGAACAAGTTTGAATGAGGTTATGAGATATGTTGGTATGTTTGGTTGAGGTCTCGGCGGCCTCAGGTGTGTTTCGAATGCTCAACGGGACATTTTGGAACTTACAAAAATTGCAGTAAAATTGCAGCAGCCCAGTTCTGGTTTCCTTCTTCGCGTTCGCGAGCGGGGTCTCACGTTCGCGAAGAGGAGCTGGGGCTGGGGCTGGGGCTGGGGGAGGTTAATGCTTCACTTTCGCGAAGGGTTAGGATGTGGAGCTGAAGGTTTGGCCTTCGCGTTCGCAAGGGAGGTCCACGTTCGCGAAAGGCTGAGGTCTTTGAGCTACGCATTCACGAGAACAGAGCCGCGTTTACAATAGGCTGGGAAGCTGAGCCTTCGCATTCGCGAAGAAGGGGACGCGTTCGCGAAGAAGGAAAAGTGGTCAACATCAATTTGTGCTTCGCCAATGCGAGGCTTTGACCGCATTTGTGAAGAAGGATTTAAATGCATGGGCAGAATGATTTAAAAGGCCTATTCCGTGATTTTGAGCCTTGTTGGCCCAAGTAAAGGTTAGTTTTGAAGACTGGCAAAGGAATTTAGGATGAACAAGGTCCATCACTCAGGTGCACAGAAACGGGCAGATTCAAGCATGTGGGTTTCACGTGAAGGAGATAATCTTAACTTGGTGTATTTAATATATCCTGATCGAAAAGGTTGCATAATTGATAAAGAGAAGGAGTTCTTAGTCAAAGAGAACACAATTCAAGATAGGAAAGGAGTTAGAAGCTGAAATCAACTAGAACTCTTCCACCAAGGAAGAGTTGTATCATAACTCTAGTTATTTCTTCATCTACTAACTTTATAAATTTCAGGATGTTCGCACATTAAAGTGTTGCACAAAAACGTAGAAGTTAAACGTGAATTGAGAACAAAATAGCAAGGCTTTTTGCAAGCAATTCGTGTGTGATTCAAGTGTGCAAGCCTGAAGCTACATGAACCAGATTGAAGAACCAGCTCCATAAAAAGTTTTATGTGTCTTTCTTTATTTCTAGTTCAATTGTAGTAGGCGTTTTCATATTTTACCTTTAAGCTTTCATAGAAGCAATTGTATTAGGTACCTAGAGTGTTCAAGTTAGAGTTAACTTAAAGTTGTTGCAACAGTTAGAGGCTGGTTTCTACACATGGATTAGAGTTAATCCTTAGGTTTACAAAGAGTTTTGTAAATGCTGTTTTGGCTTAGTGATTTTAGTGGAAGTTTGGGAAAATCCTACTGAGTAGTAGGTCGTGGTTTTTTCATCTTTTGAGCCAGGTGTTTTCCACGTAAAAATCTCTGTGTTCTTTATTTTATGTACTTTTAATTCTATGAACAGTAGTAGAAAGTACACCTAGAAGAACCAGGTTCTTCTAGAGCGAAAATTGGGTACCACATAAATCACCCCCCTCTTGTGTGGAATGACGTTTAGAACATCAATTGGTATCAGAACAGGTTATCCTTGAAGAGGCTAACACTTTAGGAAAAGATTAAGATGAGTGAACCACCTGGAAACTTGGAAGGGTAATCCACTAATAGGCCTCCACTCTTTAATGGCCACTACTACTCTTGGTGGAAAAACAGGATGAGAGATCACATCATAGGAGAAGACTATGAACTTTGGGACATAGTCACTGATGGTCCCCTGGAAACTACAAAGAAGAATGCTGAAGGGGTGGACATGCCAAAGAAAAGAGCTGATTGCACTGCTGAAGACTTGAGAAAATGGGAGAAGAATGCCAAGGCCAAGAAATGGCTTGTGTGTGGTCTTGCTCCAGATGAGTACAGTGGAATTCAAAGTTGTACCACTGCTAAGGAAATCTGGGACACTTTGCAAGTGGCTCATGAAGGAACACCTCAAGTGAAGAGGTCTAGAGGAACACTGTTGTATTCTCAATATGAGAATTTCACCATAAAGGAATAGGAAACCATCCAGGAGATATATACAAGGTTCACCACACTAACAAATGAACTTAAGTCTCTTGGAAGGCTTATTCTTGAAGAAGACAAAGTTGAGAAGATTTTGACAAGGGTACTTCCAATCTCTTGAGAAAGCAAAATAACAGCTATTCAGGAATCAAAGAACATTGCCACACTTAAGTTAGATGAGCTAATTGGAAATCTCACTGCCTATGAACTTAGAAGGCAAACCATGAAGATGGATGCACCCAAGAAGGAAAGGAGCATGGCATTCAGAATCACTGAAGGTGTTGATCTAGAAGAGGATGAAATGACCATGATCACAAAGGAGTTCAAGAAGTACCTAATGAGAGGAAATGCTCCTTCAAGAAGTGGAAGCTACATCAAACCAAGGGTTCCTGAAAAACAAACCAATGAGGGGTGTTACAAGTGTGGGAAGACTGATCACCACATTAAAAACTGCCCTCAATGGGAAATTGAATTGAAGAAGGAAAGAGCTGAATGAAGGGACGGGAAGAAGGAACAGGTACATCCCAAGAAGAACAAAGGATCAACAAAGGCTATGGTTGCTGCTTGGGATGAAAGCTCAAATGATGACTCAGAAGACGAAGATAGAGATGAACAAGCACTTATGGCAATTGGGAAATCCGATGAGGAATCTGAGGTAAGTATAATTCATCTCAAAGACA
>MU736442.1:0-10359 GCA_026770625.1 Nicotiana glauca
TTTGTATTATCTTTTGTATTTTCTTGTATTTTTGTATTATATTTTTTATTTATTTTCTTTTTCTGTATTTTTTGTTTTACTCCTGTATTTATTATTCCTTGTATGTTCTTTGTATTTTTCTTTTAATTTTCTAATTTTCTAGAATTAAAGAGTAATTAATTTCTATTTTTTTTGGTATTTTCTAATTAATACAAAAAATGGTATTTTGTTTTGATTTTCTTTGCTTTATTTTCCAAAAATAAAAACAAATCCTGGTATTTCCACACAATTATCAACAAGTTTCCACACAAAAATCATTTTTGCATATATTTTTGGAATAATTTGCTTGGGGCAAAAATCACGTGCTCACAACACCCGTGCGCGCTGCCGCTGAGGTACCACCCACAGATCAGGTTAGAGCACAGGTACCTGGTACACCTACTACAGCTACTACTACTCCAGCGCTCCAGGAGACCCTGGCTCAGTTCATGAGCATGTACACTACTTTAGCTCAGGCGAGGTTGCTTCCCCTTGCTGCAGCCACATCTCAGGCTGGGGGAGGGGCCCAGACTCCCGCAGCCTGCACTCCTGAGCAGCGAGTGCCGATGTAGCAGGTTCCAGAGGTTATTCCTATACCGCCTGCAGCACCAGTACAACCCAGGGATGGGTCAGCTGCCTCAGAGGACGAGCATCGAAGGTTAGAGAGGTTCAAGAAATATGATCCCACAGTGTTCAGTGGCCTAGCTTCAGATGAAGCCTTGGGATTTTTGGAGGAGTGTCATCGCATTCTCCGTACTATGGGCATAGTGGAGTCCAGTGGGGTTTCTTTCACTGCTTTTCAGCTTCGAGGAGCCGCCTATGATTGGTGGCGTACTTATGAGTTGGATAATCCAGTCGAGTCTGCCTCACTGACTTGGACACAGTTCTCCGATATGTTTATGAGGGAGTTTGTTCCCTAGAGCCTCAGGGATTCTTGGCGCGCGGAGTTTGAGCGTTTGCGCCAGGGTACTATGACAGTATTTGAGTACGCCATCCGTTACACCCGGTTGGCCAGACATGCACCGGCTTTGGTCGCCACAGTCTGGGAGAGAGTGCAGAGGTTTATTGAGGGTCTTATTTCGCCTATCCGGTCCAGCATGGCTCGAGAGCTAGAGATGGATGTGCCTTATCAGCAGGTAGTGAGCAGTGCCAGACGGATTGAGGGTATGCTCGCTAGGGAGAGAGGCGAGAGGGAGGCCAAGAGGTCTCGAGAGTCAGGTCACTACTCTGGTGCCCGTACTTCAGCAGTCGGTCGTTATGGTAGGGGTTATTCCGGTTGTCCTGTTCATTCAGCCTTGCCAGTAGCCGGTAGTACTCCAGCTCCACCAGCACCTCAGGAGCCTTATTATTCTCCCCCAGTTTCTAGCGCGCCTCCTGCGTAGGGTACTTCCAGAGGACAGTCTAGCGGGAGTGGGCCCAGTCAGTCACAGCCACCATGCCCTCCCAGAGCTTGTTATGAGTGCGGGGATATTCGCCATCTGGTTAGGGAATGCCCCAGACACGGGAGGGGTGCGCCTTCTCAGACTTCACAGCCTCAGCATGCTCTACAGGGTCCACCCCACCTGTCCAGCCAGCCAGGGGCGGGGATCAGGGTGATAGAGGTCGCCCTCGAGGGAGGGGCCGGGCCAGATTTTATGCTATTCCTGATCGTGCCGCGGCTGTCGCCTCCGATTCTGTTATCACAGGTATTATATTGGTTAGCCACAGAGAGGAATCGGTTTTATTCGATCCTGGTTCTACTTTTTCATATGTGTCCTCCTATTTTGCTTCGCATTTGGGTGCTCCTCAGGATTCTTTGAGTGCCCCCGTTTATGTTTCTACTCCTGTAGGAGATTCTCTTATTGTGGACCGTGTGTATCGGTCGTGTTTGGTCACTATTTGTGGTTTTGAGACCAGGGCTGATCTCTTATTACTTGGTATGGTTGACTTTGATATTATTCTGGCATGGACTGGTTGTCGCCCCATCATGCTATTCTTGATTGTCACGCCAAGACCGTGACGCTGGCTATGCCAGGTATTCCCCGTATTGAGTGGAGCGGTACTCTAGATCACACTCCCAGCCTGGTTATTTCTTTCCTTAAAGCTCAATGTATGGTTGAGAAGGGGTGTGCTGCTTATCTAGCTTATGTGAGAGATGTCAATGTTGACACCTCTTCTGTTGATTCAGTCCCAGTGGTACGGGATTTCCCCGATGTGTTTCCAGCTGATCTTCCGGGCATGCCGCCCGATAGAGATATCGATTTTGGCATTGATTTGTTGCCGGGCACTCAGCCCATTTCCATTCGCCCATATCGCATGGCTCCTCCTGAGTTGAAGGAGTTGAAGGATCAATTACAGGAGTTGTTGGGTAAGGGTTTCATCTCACAAGGAACCCCATACAAATAATGATGCCAGATTTTCAAGGCGTGAACAATGGCAGCTAACTCAAGATCGTGGACAGGGTAGTTCTTTTCATGCACCTTCAACTGTCAGGATGCGTAGGCAATCACCCTACCGTCCTGCATCAATACCGCTCCAAGCCAACCCGTGAGGCATCACAATAAACTGTATAGGACCCCGAACCGTTAGGCAACATCAAGATTGGGGCTGAAGCCAAAGCTGTCTTGAGCTTTTGGAAGCTCGCCTCACACTCCTCTGTCCACTGAAAAGGGGCACCCTTTTGGGTCAATCTAGTCATAGGGGCCGCGATCGAAGAGAACCCCTCCACAAAGCGACTGTAATAACCCACCAAACCAAGGAAACTACGGATCTCAGTAGCTGAGGAGGGCCTGGGCCAACCCTGCACGGCCTCCACCTTCCTCGGATCCACTCGAATTCCCTCACTCGACACCACGTGGCCTAGGAATGCCACAGAACTTAGCCAGAACTCACATTTAGAGAACTTTGCATGCAATCTCTTCTCCCTCAGAGTCTGAAGCACTACCCTCAGGTGCTGCTCATGCTCTTCCCGACTCCGGGAATATACCAAAATATCATCAATAAAAACAATCACAAATGAGTCAAGATATGGCCTGAATACAATGCACATCAAGTGCATAAAAGCTGCTGGGGCATTAGTCAGCCCAAAAGACATAACGAGGAACTCGTAATGACCATACCGAGTCCTGAAAGCAGTCTTTGGGATGTCTGGCTCCCGAATCTTCAACTGATGATAGCCTGAGCGCAAATCAATCTTGGAGAACACTTGTGCACCCTGAAGCTGATCAAACAGATCATCAATACGAGGTAAAGGATATCGATTCTTCACTGTAACTTTGTTCAACTGGCGATAGTCAATGCACATACGCATAGAACCGTCCTTCTTCTTCAAAAACAAAACAGGAGCACCCCATGGCAAAACACTGGGTCGAATTTACACTGATCATCGGAGTTTGTAGCACTTGCTCAAGAAGAAGGACCTGAATATGCGTCAGAGGAGATGATTAGAGTTGTTAAAAGATTATGATATTACTATTCTTTATCACCCGGGCAAGGCCAATATAGTTACCGATGCCTTGAGTCGCCGGGCGGAGAGTTTGGGGAGTTTGGCATATCTACCAGCCTCAGAGAGACCTATGGCGATGGATGTTCAGGCCTTGGCCAGGCAGTTCGTTAGATTAGATCTTTCAGAGCCCAGTCGGGTTCTAGCCTGTGTGGTTTCTCGATCTTCCCTATTTGATCGCATCAGGGAGCGGCAGTTTGATGACCCTCATTTGCTTGTCCTTCAGGACAGAGTTCGGTGTGGTGATGCTCGAGATGTTACCATCGGGGATGATGGAGTGATGAGGATGCACAGGAGGATTTGTGTGCCCAATGTAGATGATCTTCGAGAGTTGATTCTAGCTGAGGCCCATAGCTCGCGGTATTCCATCCATCCGGGTGCCGCGAAGATGTATCAGGACTTGAGGCAGCACTACTGGTGGAGGCGGATGAAGAAGGGTATAGTTGACTATGTGTTTAGATGCCTCAACTGCCAGCAGGTGAAGTATGAACACCAGCGTCCGGGCGGGTTGCTACAGCAGATTGAGATCCCAGAGTGGAAGCGGGACCGTATCACCATGGACTTCGTATCTGGACTTCCACGGACTGTGAGGAAGTTTGATTCTATTTGGGTCATTGTGGATCGGCTGACCAAGTCCGCTCATTTCATACCTGTGTGCACTACTTACTCATTGGAACGGTTGGCGGAGATCTATATTAGGGAGATCGTCTGGTTGCATGGTATTCCAGTTTCTATCATTTCAGACAGAGGCACTCAGTTTAATTCACGGTTCTGGAGAGCCGTGCAGCAGGAGTTAGGCACTCGAGTGGAGCCGAGCACGACATTTCACCCCCAGACGGATGGATAGTCCGAGCGCACTATTCAGATTTTGGAGGATATGCTCTGTGCGTGTGTGATTGAGTTTGAAGGGTCATGGGATCACTTCTTGCCACTGGCGGAGTTTGCTTATGACATCAACTATCAGTCCAGCATTCAGATGGCGCCGTATGAAGCCTTATATGGTAGGAGATGCAGATCCCCGGTGGGTTGGTTTGAGCCGGGCGAGGCCAGATTATTGGGCACAGAGATGGTTCAGGACGTGATAGACAAGGTCAGGGTCATTCAGGATAGACTCCGTGTAGCCCAGTCCAGACAGAAGAGTTATGCGGACAAGAAGGTTCGTGATGTGGCATTTATGGTCGGCGAGCGGGTTCTACTTCGGGTCTCGCCTATGAAGGGCGTCATGAGATTTGGGAAGAAGGGGAAGCTGAGCCCGAGATTTATTGGGCCTTTTGAGATTTAAGGCGAGTTGGGGAGGTTGCATATGAGCTTGCCTTACCTCCCAGCCTAGCTGGAGTTCATCCGGTATTTCATGTTTCTATGCTCCGGAGATATCATGGTGACCCGTCGCACGTGTTGGATTTCAGTTCAGTCCAGCTGGACAAGGATCTATCTTATGTTGAGGAGCCAGTGGCCATCTTGGACAGGCAGATCAGAAAGTTGAGGTCAAAGAACATCGCTTCGGTGAAGGTCTAGTGGCGGGGTCAGCCGGCCGAGGAGGCGACTTGGGAGACTGAGCAAGATATGCACAGCCAGTACCCTTATCTTTTTGCTACTTCAGGTATGTTTTCTATGCTCGTTCGAGGACGAACGAATGTTTAAGTGCAGGAGGATGTAACGACCCGGCCGGTCGTTTTTGGAATTTACACCCCGATCCCCCATTTACTGCTTTCCCTAAGTTCATTTCTGCTATTTTGGTTTGCCGGGACATTCGGTTCTAGGATTCAGAGTGTTTTGGGACACTTAGTCCCTAAACGAGAGCTTAAGAGTTGAAAAAATGGTCCGCATTCGGAGCAGTGTGAAAACGACTTCGGAATGGAAATCTGATAGTTCTGTTAGCTTCGTTAGGTGATTTCGGGGTTGGGAGCGTGTTCGGAATGTAATTTGGAGGTCCGTAGCTCATTTAGGCTTGAAATGCCGAAGTTTGGAATTTTTGAAGTTCCGGTCCGATAGTGAATTTTTTATCCGAGGGTCGGTTTGGGATTCCGGAAGTTGCTCTAGCTTTGTCATGTCATTTTGGATGTGCGTGCAAAATTTCAGGTCATTCGAACAAGTTTTGGATAAGTTTTTGATCGAAAGTGTGTTTGGTTAGAATTTGAAGTTTATAGGCTTGAATATTTGATTAATTCGTGTTCCCGGCGTTGTTTTAGATGGTTTAAGGATTTGAGCAAGCTTGAATGATATTATGGGATATGTCCGTAGGTTTGCTTGAGGTCCTGGGGGCCTCGGATGTGTTTCGGATGCCCAACGGGGCATTTTGTGTTGAAAAAAACATTGCAGATTTTTCTGTTGTTGATGTTGCAAGTTTTTACCCTCTGCGATCACATACTCATGCATGTTATCGCGTAGTGTAATTTCTGAGGTGGCCCTTTTTCCTTCAATGCGATCGCATATTTCCCTCCTACGATCGCATAGCTTCTGTTTTCCCTTCTCCGCGATCACATAGACTCTAATGCGATCACATAGGTCTGTTTCCTTACCTTACGCGATCGCAGGTCCATCCCTGCGTTCACATAGACCATTTTCCAGGCCTTCAATTTTTACTCTACGCGATCGCATTCCTTCTTATGCGATCGCACAGAAGAAAATCCCTGGGCAGATATAACATTTCAAAACGAACCCTTCTTCCATTTTTACAAAAAAAAACTCAAGCTAGAGAACTCGGTTTTGGGAGATTTTTCGAGGGATTTTCAGAGGAAACTATTGGGTAATGATTCCTTACTCTCTTATGATTTATACCCACTAATCTAACCTCGAATTCAACCTTTAATTTCGGATTTTGAATGAAACTTGGGGTAAAATCCTTAGACCTAATAGTGACGATTTGAAGCGGCATTTGACCTCCGATTTGGGAGATTTTTACTTGGTTAGACTCGTGAGAGTACGAGGGTTCTAAAAATGTAAAAATATTTCAATTCCGAGACGTTGGCTGGATGGGCATTTTGGTCATTTTACCTATTTTTGCTCCTTAGCTTTAATTTTGATAGTGTAATTAGTTACTTGCGATGTTATTTACAATATATAATTGGTTTAAATAAATTTGGACCACTCGGAGTTGGATACTCATGGCAAGGGCATTGTTTCTTAGCGGTTTTGTACCGGTTCGAGGTAAGTGGATTATCTAACCTTGTGTGGGGGACCTCTTCCCTTAGGACATCTTATGTGTTGATTTAAATGCCTTGTACGCGAGGTGACGAGCGTGTACTTGTGCAAATTGTTGAAAATCCACTTTACTTGAATTGCTTAAACTGTATTTTCTCCGTTATTTGACTGATTTAAATGCAAGATTAACCCTGTGTTAGTTAGAGGAGTATGACTAGATAGAATTAAGTGTCTAATTGCTTAATTGCCTTAATTGAAATTACGTGAAGTATGTTGGGACAGAACTTAACTTTTATTTTTATTTGTGTATTTCATTCTCTGAATATTTCCCTATTTTGGTTGTGTTTTTACATTGGGACTGCGGGTTCAATTCCCGGAGATCCTTGTTACTGATATAATGGACTGCGGGTTCGATTCCCGGAGATCCTTGTTACTGATATAATGGACTGCGGGTTCGATTCCCGGAGATCCTTGTTATTGATAAAATGGACTGCGGGTTCAATTCCCGGAGATCCTGTGCTACTGATATAAAATGGATTGCGGGTTCAATTCCCGGAGATCCTTGTTACTGATATAATGGACTGCGGGTTCGATTCCCAGAGATCCTTGTTACTGATAAAATGGACTCCGGCTTCAATTCCCGGAGATCCTCTGCTACTGATATAAAATGGACTGCGAGTTCAATTCCTAGAGATCCTTATTACTGATATAATGGACTGCGGGTTCGATTCTCGGAGATCCTTGTTACTGATAAAATGGACTGCGGGTTCAATTCCCGGAGAGCCTTGCTACTGGTATAAAATGAACTGCGGGTTCGATTCCCGGAGATCCTTTTGTTACTGATATGAAGGACTACGGGTTCAATTCCCGGGATCCCCTAGATATTTAAATAAGACGGACTGCGGGTTCAATTCCTGGGAGATCCACGGACAGTCGAGGAATACTTGTTATGTTATTTTCCTTGTTTAGCTTAATTGTCAATGACTTGTAGCTTCTATCCTATTTTGCTGTCATTTCAGATAATTTCCTGCTTTACACTATTCGATATTGTTATTATGTTTATTCTCAGTAGGGCCCTGACCTTCCTCATCACTACTCAACCGAGGTTAGACTTGGCACTTACTGAGTACCGCTGTGGTGTACTCATGCTACATTTCTGCACACTTTTGTTGTGCAGATCCAGGTACTTCTGATCGAGCGCACTATCGGTGATTTCAGAGCTACACTTGGAGACTTGAGGTATGCATCTGCCGCGTCTGCAGATCCGAAGAGTCTCCTTCTACTCTCCCTTATAGTTAGTAGTTTCATTTCATGTGATCGGTTGTATAGACATTTCTGGATGTTAGAGCCATAACTTATATTCTTTTAGCCTGTGTTGCCCGTGAGTTTCCGTGTCTTGGAGGTTATTATAGTTTTTGAGTTGAAGTGTATGTGCCAGGCGGCACTCTATACATTTTCCTACGTTATTCAGTATTTGTTTATTGCTTTCGTAAAAGTTGTTAAATTTCCGCAATGTGTTAGGCTTACCTAGTCGCGAAGACTGGGTGCCGTCATGACAGGTTCACGATTGGTGAACTAGAGTCGTGACACGTCCGCTGCTCCAGCCCCAGTTGCAGTGCCATATGCCAGGCCATTTCCAGATGTGTTAAATATTGAAATTTTCGCCAATGAAAATTTCAAGCGTTGGCAAGAACGTATTTTCTTTCTGCTTGATGTCTATGGTATTGCACATGCACTACTGCATCCACAACCTAGTGCATATGCTAATAATAAAATAATGGAATCATGGCAACACCTAACAAGGTATGCCGTCATACCATATTGCAAACTATTTCTAATGAACTATTTGACGTGATTTGCAGTTATAAAGAAGCAAAAGCTATATGGCAAGCCTTAATTAAAAAATTCACTGCTGAAGATGCTACGAAACAAAAATTTGTAGTAGGAAAATTTTATCAATGGCAGATGAGAGATGATAAAGAGATGAACGTACAAATCAATGAATTTCAAAAATTGTTAGAAGACTTAAAGACCGAGGGAATGTCTTTACCAGTGAAGTTTACTACTTGAATGTTAATTGAGAAGCTGCCTGACTCATGGAGTGACTACCACTACAAGAAAACGTGTTATTTGCGACCAACATTTAGGGACGAGTTAATAATCCCTTATCTAAAAGTGTATGTATTAGGACGAGATTATATTGTGGTCCTTAATTTTGTATTCTATTGCGAAGGTATTAAATTTGGTCCCTAAAAAAAATGGTAACCGGTCCCAAATGATATTAGTAGGCGCCAATCGAGGTGATGAGCGGGAAAGAGTACCGCCCAATATAATATTAAAAAAATAAAATTTATTATTATTTTCTAAAACAAGGCGCCAAAACTAATATCCTAAAACTAAAATTCCAAAAAAAACTAAAAGAAATTCTCTATTTCTCAAAAGCAATAGGTTATGCCCTAGTTTACTAAACACACCCCGAACTCCTCACCTGCCTCTCTATTGATAACCACTCAAGAATTTTCTTTTCTCAAATCGATTGTTGCGAGTTTGTTGGCTTGTGTATTGCGGGTCTACCCAGTTTTCGACCTCCCTCGATTGCGAATCCCAGGTATTCCCTCCTCTTATGTGTTGCTCTATTTTGTTTTTTATCTAATTTGGAAATCACTCTTTATTGCTTCGTTTTATTCGACTTGTTCTTCTTCCTATTCATCTTCTTAAGTAGGATAAAGTAATGTAAAAGTGCCACAAAATTAAATTCGTCTTAAAATTTATTGAAAGAATGTTTGATGTGTATTCTCTGTCCATATGAAATTTATTTTTCGTTTTGTTTGACCTACTTATTTTTAATTTTTCCTATTGCCACAACTCTTTGAATTATATATAGTTTTTCAATTTCAAGATTCTTATTTGATATGCTTTCTTAATTAGCTCCACGTCTTCATCAACAGTCAATGATCTGCTTTAATTTTGTTAGCTCGAATGTTGTATATCTCGTTCTTGAATGTAGGGGTGTACAAAGGAAACAAACAAACCGTACCAACCCAATAATTCAAGTCAAATCGAGAAAAATATTAATGTTAGTAATCACTGAGACCAGATATAAATGCCTTTCACCCTTTGGATGGAAATAACATGATAGGAAGCCTTGTTTTCTTTATTGTATTTATTTTTGTTTTACTACTACATTTTATTGGGAAAGCTGCATAACGAGATAGGAGAATCAAACGTTAAATGAACAAAGGAAATCAAATAAAAAGTGCTAGGAGGGTAGCTTTTGATTCTCGATCTACTTAGATCCACTGTATAAGGATTAAGCAGCAGAAGAATGATGGATATCAATTTGTGATGATATTGGTTTTTCTATTTTCTTCTTTTAATATGTGTTTAACAAATATTTGTGCAGTTTATTCCTCATATGTTGAAACTGAAGCAACCCTTATTTGAGCGATTCGCTGTACTGTTATCAATTGGAATAGTGTGAGCATTTGCAACCCTTCTCACAGTAGCAGGTGCATACAAGAACAGACCCCTGCAGACTCAGTTCAGTTGCCGAGTTGATCTCTCAGGGCTCGTTAGTGGAGCTTCATGGTGTGTTCACACTAATATTTTCTCCTATACATAGTCACTTCTCTATTTATTCATTAAGCATGTTAAGAAATGGAGCTCATGGATATTTTATAATCAAAATCTCTTATGCTTGTTATTAACAGTTACATTTT